>JAAAKL020004916.1:0-20165 GCA_010016065.2 Carybdea cf. marsupialis auct. non (Linnaeus, 1758)
ACTTTGTTATCATATTACATATTACTATCATATTATATATTATTATCATATAACATAGTATTATCAAATTATATATTATTATCATATTATATATTATTATCATATTATATATCATTATCATATTATATATTATTATCATATTATATATTATTGTATATATAGATATTATATGTAGATTTATTCTGTAGACTACGTATTCAAAATTTGTAACATTGCAGGATTGAGGAAAACAGCTGTTTATTCTTTCTCATATCAAATGACAATAAAATGAATAGCAAGAAAGAAAATTGTGATTCATGCTTAGGACAATGATGTTTACGCATTTGCATTGAGACAAATGTTGACTTTAATGAAAACTAAAATAGGTTTTAATATGTAAGACTAAGTAGTAATAGTCAGTGAAAAGATTGAATAGTGGGCCAAAAAGGAGACAGTATTCACATACTGATCAGTCCTCTTTTTCACCCTTTCAGATGTCTGATAAGGTACGGAGAGATGGATTGTATGGCAAACATAGGGAAAAAAATCCGAAAAGTGGCAACAAGGAATTAGGCAGTGTCATTTTTTTGTACTAAAAACAGACAAGACTGATGAAATGTAGGGAAAAAAGCTGGCATGTTAAAAAAAATTGAAAATCTTTGCTGAGTCTTTGACTCATTACGAAAGAAAGATGTTATCTGTTTATTAGAAATAGTTGATTTTCTCCATTTCATATCCATTTAGTTCTGGGTTTGCTTAACATAGAAATTTCGGAAATAAATTTCTGTTGCAAATTCTATTGGCCTAATGAATATTTTAATAACAATTTTTATCATTGCAGCAGACGTATATTTTCTCAGCATTGACATTCCTGACATGAACGGGAAATATGATTTATATTTATAACATTATTGATGATGAGATTTCTGTCTGGAATTTGGTGCTAATAAAAATGTGCTACAATGATTTATTATAGTTAAGAATGAGGCGCCGCTGTTTTCTACGCCTCGTTGAGAAAAGTCCACAACAAATATAATTACTTCCTATTTATGCATAGGGTTGTCTAATTCTTTTTGGCAAGTGTGTGGCAAGTACTGTGTCCTCTCATGTTATGCTTGTAAGCAGTGGCGGGTACGGGTACTAAGGCGGGGGGGGGGAGATCAAGGATTCCCATCTCCTACAGATGATACGGGAGAAAACGCTTCAGAATAAGCTATATATTGTTTGCGTAATTTTGGGTATTTAAATTGTTGAAATGACTAGGGTGTATGTCAGGTTCAGGTTGAAACGTATTATTATTACACTCGTGGTAGTTTGTGCAATACTTCTAAGCTAAAAATTCCTTTTTACCTAAAATAATATTGGCAAATGCAACAACTGAGAACTACTTCCCAATTTGTCCCTTAAGAAGTAAGTCTACAGTATGTTAAATATAAAATCATAAAAATCATGACATCATAATATATGACGTCACAGATCATAAATTATCCTGAGACCCTCCTCTCAATAAATACCTTGTCAATTGTTCGTTCGTCTCGGTTGCTAAACTTGCGTAACGATAGAAAACGTAATTATTGGAGCTATAGAATAGGAATGTATTGCAGCATGTTGTTTCAATTAAGACCTGTAAGAGTGACACGTTTTTTCAGAAATGTGCCATTCAGTAACTAAAATAGCAAATCAGAAAATTTGAGGAACTAGCTTGGAACAAAATCAAGCCTATAGTTTTGTTGCAATAGCTCTGTATATAGAGAAGGATGACAGGGCACAGGGTCAAAGATGATCTACCTAAAGAAACGGTAACGTTTTTGAAAAAGAATCTAACCTGGAAGGTTACCAAACTACGATAGTGGACATAGTGGATGTATTGTGGAAACAGAATAGCATCTTTCTTTTGAAAACAGCCAGCTGTGTGTTAGTCTAGTTAATGACTCAAGCAGTATGGAGTGATTGCTAACATGGTTCTCTAAAGAATCTGATGATAGGGTTTCAATAATGTAAACCATAATATAATAATTGGTAACTTGACATCCCCTATCCTAATATCCTGACTCCTACATATATGCATCACAACATATATTGACTTCTGCTATGCATCACAGCATATCTTGACTTCTACTATGCATCACAGCATATCTTGACTTCTACTATACATCACAACATATCTTGACTTCTGCTATGCATCACAATATATCTTGACTTCTACTATGTATAACAACACATCTTGACTTCTACAGTGCATCACAACATATCTTGACTTCTACTGTGCATCACAACATATCTTGACTTCTACTATTTCCAACTTGGGAAAGTTATAACTCGCTTTAGTGATTCAAAAGTTGTCCATCTCCAGGTTTTAGCAGAACAGATAGAATCTGCTATGATTGAATTAACCTGTTTTTTGCGATGCCACTAGTAAAGTAGGAGCACTTCTAAACAATCCTAACTACTAACGATGTTGGCATAAAGTATCAATTTTCCCCACCTCAATTGCTTTACATGTCGATCTGAGTCGATCACAGAAGAATTAGCCTCTATGAATCTAATTACGTTTTTCCACCTTGCCTTCATTAGATCCCAAATTTGCTTCCCCCTACTTGAAAAAACTCTCGGAGTGATATGTTGCGTTTCTTTGGAAAAGAAAGTATGAGTGAAGAAATGATGGCAGATGATGAAAGCTTCCTGCTGAAATGTCTCTCAAACTGTAAAGTGCAAACAGTTTATAAACTTCGTTTCCAAATGCATTTTAGGAGCATTCTGTCTTTGACATCGAAAACTATCACCTACACATCACGTATTCGGCAGTATACCTTACGTGCTTTTTTACATGTGGGCTCATTCGTTTTCCACTCAAGAAATACTACTACAACGGTGTTATTCCTTGGACATAAGTCGGGCTGTTTGTAGATTTGGTTTCGATTAAAATTTGCAATTTTTGTTTTGCGTGTACCTTTTAGCAAGCTGTTGAGAGGCTTCATCTCTGTAGCGAAAATGTACTGTTCCGACTTCAATGATAGTTAATTGTATTTTAATTTTCCCGTTAAACTAGTTCTTACATTCATTCTCATAATCTAGGTCTGTGTGATCTTGGAAAAACCGAAGGTTTGCTATAAAATTTTGGATTATATTGTCCGAATTTAAGGAGCGAAGTTTTAAATGATGAAAGTGGGATGAATCTCCTATCTCTTTATAGTTTATGATTCGGATCTTTTGTTAAGATAACTGCGCTTCGCTAATTTTAGATGCCAAGTATTGCTGACGATTTCCTGAAGGTTCTTATCATATCGCGTTACCAGCGGCATGGAATCAATTAATTGGCACCACTGATCTCTAAAAAACACTGGATCGAGCATCTTCCGTCTCAAAGTGAGGTCAGTCGTTGGACGCCATTTCAGTCCCCATCACACAAAGCTGATAAACAATGTGACGGACCATGGCGGACTTGCCCGCGCTATTTTAACTAATGGGGGCCAGTACTCGTGACTTCACTTTTTTTGTAATAGGAAACAATGAGAAGCTCAATTCAGTCTTTTTTAGAGATCAGTGATTGGCACTGATACAGTCATAATAATCTTTAGTGGCTACAAGGTTGGGTTTTTTTTCTAGGTGCGACAGTCGTAATAGCAGTTTGCTTTCATAGTTTTTGGATCGTGTTGTAGTTAATAAATCTTTAGCATTGTGTCTACTCAACATATGTTTTGCAGGCTTACTCTGCTGGGTTAGCACACCTACCATGCTGCTTCTTATCATGTTGATCCTCACGTTGTTTTCCATTTAATCATTTTTAAACATTGTTGAATCTCCAGCTGACGTAGCTTGTTTTGGAATTGGAGCATGCAGAATTAGAATCCAACCACTGCGCCAAGGCAGGAATCAAACGTAAAAAAATCTATTGGATAGTAAAACATTTTCACGCTATCTCGTAATTGTAAAGTAAGCCAGAGATTTTAAGTGTTCTGATAACATCAAAATTGCAGATGTTTTGAATCATTCTGTTCCTTAGATTATATTTTTGTTTCTGCATCTAACTTAACTTGAAGTAATTCATCTTTTGTTTGAATATTCAAGAAAAATTTTCTGATTATTATGTGCAAAGTTTATGTATACACTACCTGTTAAACTTTCTAAAAACAGTTTTTCCTTCTCATTTCCCCCTTGACTTGTCCTTTTGATTTGTTATTCAGTAATATGTTTCTGTATTTGGGGTCTAACTATGAGATATATGTATATCGTGCTGTAAGCATCTTCAATATATCCAAAAGTTTAGAGAATGCCAAGAATTACCGATCTAGTAATATCTGAATACTTTTTGACAACACCTGTCAGAGATACACTTTGGAAAAAATTAAAATGCACTATTTCTGGATTTATATTGACTTGAAATCTAGAAAGTGAAGTTAGCATTAGGATTCTGCATTCAGATGGTGGCATTGCCATGATGCAATAGGACTGCATTGAAGTAAATAATGGAAAACAATAAAAAAAAGTTGATGGCGTGCATGGATCTTTTGTTCCGTAAAGAACGTCTTGGTAACTTCATTTTTGGAGTCAAACAGCACAGGGCGTGTACAAGGCTTCAAGTCAATATCTTACAAATATTTTCCTTTTTTTCTTGTCAATTAGATATTGATACTACAATCTAGGACTTTGATTTATGCAAACAAAGGCCAAATCCCGTTAACCCAAAAAGCCGAATTTCAAAACAGCGATTTTGGAAAGGTATCGATCACAGCCCTGTGAGGTTGTACGGAGATCGGCAGAAACCAAGTAATAGCTTTAATGAATGCCCCTTTCCTTGAGTATGTGTTCTGCTCCGTTTAGATCCTTTTTGTACGATTTTAAGGCTTGTTTAGCTTATAAAAGTCTACGATTGTAGATGCAAATTCCATACAAACTATCCTTTACCTCTTAATAAATAAAAAAATTTCCAGAATGTATCTCGTATTAAGATGTTTTTCTATTGTCCTCTATTAGGTTACTATTTCGTTGGTAGTAGATATAGAAATGCTATTTATATTTCCAGGTTTAACTAATTTCTGGTGAAATACGACCTAGCTGAATACGTTGTTGAAACTTCTGCGAATTCTACAACTTTCATAATACAAATAAAAGCAACTTTACAAGGACCCTTGCCTTGCTTCACCAGGAGATGTGGCTGCGGTATGGCCCTTGCCCCCTAAAAACAGGTGAATTAGGTTTGTTAAAGCTGATTTACACGCTACCATTTGTCGGGCCGATCCAGGGCCTATTATTTCAAGTGACTAGCCCAAGATAAGTTTTACTTGTAATTGGTTTCCACGACACCCTCGACGATTTGGGAGCCCAAACAAGTTTAAGATTTCATCTCCTTTATAAATAGCTTTGTTTACAAGCTGAATTGGAGACCTTACTTAAGGAGGCGAAATAAGCAATAACCTAGGTCCTTAGAGCTGGTTATTTGTCATCAAAACTGCAGGGGTGCATACAACCAAATGATACCATAACCTTGCATCGAAAGGAAACCACATCGTTTTCATGGAGCTGGTTGCTTGTTCTGGAAACTGTCGACAGTGTGCTAAAATAGCAAGTCAAACTCACGAAAGTAGCCTTTGAAATGCCTACAGCATGTACCATAAACGTAAGGAGGTCTAGACCATAATAAATGTCACTTGATGCATGGGAAGTATGGACAATAAAGATGGTAGCATTATAAAGTGTAGAATTTTTCGCGCGAAAAGTAAAACAATACAGAAAGTAACTAAAGTATAGGAAGAGAATGAAATAGTTGAGGCTTATCTGCAACTCCTTTAGTCACGGGCAAATATTTCACGGGCAATTCTAATCTAAGACCGAACATACACTACTAACCACAACATGAATTGGCAAACCAATTGGGTTAAGATAGTCACGAGGTGGCGTGGGAGGATATTTCTCTGTAGTAATGGAGGCGTAAACATACACAAGCTGATAGCAAAACAACTGGGTCACTCGTTGTTAAATAAGACAGGTTTTTTATTAACTTATGCCCTCTTGATTTGTTTACAGCCATAACAACTTGTTCGTTGTGTACTGTGGCGAACTGGTGACAAAATAATTTCGGGTAGGGGTTTCCTATTGCCTTCATAAGAATGGTTACTTCAGCTTCACGAAGGTTTTTATCAAGAATGTGTTGTTCCATCCAGTGTTCGTTTAGACCTTAGAAAGCTACATGCCGACATTCTGCTGCAACTTCGAGCGTCGAGGAGGATCTTGCACAGGACGCAGTTGTAAAACCGGTCTGTTAAAGCAGATGCTCTTGAAGACACCTGTCGGGCTTTATATCTCCTTAATGACGGAATCTGAATGGCTAGTATGGTAACGATGTTTTTTGAAGTTAAACAGAATTGTGAGTCTTAGGCTGTGTGGTGCTGCTCAAAGGCGTATCCAAGGGGAATACTCGGGAATGTCCCCCTTTGAAAGATATTATTTTAATACCTAAGAAAAATATGTAACTGGAAAATGCACTCAAACAGTAATGTTTCAATACAATCGAACACTGCCACTTGCGATGGACGTGTTACACACACTTACGTAAGATAAGCATAACTGCAGGCTGTCACTAGGATTCTGCGGCTAGGAGTTTTCACTCGTGACTCACGAGTCGTAAGTCATTCACATCGTTATAGATTTTACTGTGACTGTCTTTCGCGTACACAGACATCTACACTTCAGTCATCGTCTCGCGTTGGTAAACCTAAGCATCGAGCTTTTGCTGCAGAGATGGACAGATTCGTCGTTAAGAGAAGACGTATTGAGGAGCCTAAGACTGATATACTTAACCCTTCTTTATCCTCATTAGACTCTCATCAAAACATTAGTGCAACGTTTGTATTTCTAAACTGCTTTCTTAAGGAAAAGAATTTTGCAGTGTCTGTATTTTATTCTGTAATTTCACTGTACTAACAGCAGATATTTTAAGTATAGCGTATGCTTACACTAATAATACTGTCTGTGTTACTGCTCGGTTTTATTATGATTGTAACTGTTCGGTTTTACTGATTTCAACTTTTCGCTTTTTCTGTTTAGTATGGGGTAGCACAATGTAATTGCCAGTTTTTCATCTCATCGGAGTAGCCAGATCCAGAGATGTGACCTTGATAAACAATCTCGTTTTTTAACAGTGCAGTTTGCATGTTACAGGAGTTTTTTTCCAGTACATAGGCATCATCTTGTGATTGATTTTGTCGTAGGACGCTGACAAGATTATTCAGTTTCTCGTAACGGTTTGTTTTTGATTGTGTTATTACTTTGTGAAGGCGATTTACTATTTCGTATAGTTTTGTGCTGTTTGTCTGTGGCCCAGGGCAGTTTTGTTTAGGAAGAGTTTTCGGGGGTCTCTAAAAGAACCAGATTTGTCCTTTCGTAATTTTCGCCGCTTTGCAGTGGGCAGTAGATGTTAAGGGAAATCAACGATGGAAGGCATAGCGTCCAATGTTGCGGATTGATGTGCTGTAATCCATTTATGAAGAGTCGAGGTAGTTAGTGTCAGCATAATGTTTTGGGGATATAACAGCAGTTTTAGAGGGTCATCAATTGTCTCGGCGAATATTCAAGACCCATTTTTGAAAATACGTTGATTTTTTACGAACACTGTAACAGAAAGTCAGTTGATGTTGATTTACATGAGGTAGTATGGTTTCTCCTGAAATAAAGAAAGCGGCGTAAGGTTACGTTTGCACGAATTCATGGAGCTAAGGATAGTTTTTCGTAATTTACATAGTCCAAAATTAACATTGCTGTTTACAAGGTTTTCGTCGTGTTACTAGTTTATGTATGCATTTTGATGCGAGAAACTGCGTCAAATGACTTCAGTGAAGTCACAAACTATTGTTTTTACTGCTTTATGACTGTAATGTGTATCAGTGAATTAGGCATGCACTCGGTATTTGTTCCTGTTTAACATCGATAAACGAAAAAGTTAACCCGTTTGAGAGTATTCATATAGATATTACCCGTAACTCTTTGAAGCTCTATTTTACTTATCTCTGATTCTGTGAAATGACAAAGAGTTGTCGAGTATCTAAATCTCCATCAGACATAAGGGAGCATTATGAGCCTGCAGTGTCTTTAGTGAGCAATAACCTGCAACCTTCAAAGTTAGTTGTATAGGCTCTTCACTATTCCAGTTGGGCAAGATCACGAAGATCTAGTCAAGGTTACGTCAGTATAAGCTTTATGTTACTTAAGATTTTGGTAGTAAGGACAGAATAAGATGCAAACACAATTTTTAGCACCAGTTGCTTGGTCAGATATTTACAACATAGCCAATGCATTCCGAACAATCAAATATCTGAATGTTCATAATGCGCATACGGTAGGATGTCAAGACATGTTCTACACATCACATTTGGCAACCGTAATTTCGCGTCTGACCCACTTTGTTCAGGAACAGCTGAGTTGTCCTAAAGCCCATAACTGTTCAACTTTAATTTCTTTGGAAATCAGAACCTAGACCTTAAAGTCTACTGTGACTGTAATGTTTCCTTACTGCATTGGTTAATTTGAGTGCTCACACGCACCAAAGGGACGATATTTCCTTCCATTTTCATTGATGCCCGCACTTTTTATGGAACGGTTGTAAGCTTAGTAGTACTGTGACATAATAGACGACCATTCTAGAGGAAATAAATTGCAATGTTCTAATTTCGAGCTACGGTTTACACTAACGCGCTATAAAGACTGTTTAGGGTTATGATCCATTTCTCGCAATTTCGTGCGCTTTCTATACCTTATGATGCTATCATCTTGGTTCCCTATGCCCACCACTTCGACAACAATAGAATCAAAGTCATTAGCATAGCGACGTCTATGGCTCATCCTTTGGTAAAAGCTATGCTTTTCATGAAGGCGACCATGTTAAAACTTTGGAGGACTACCACGGCATCAAAAATCGAAAGTAAATATGTTGCAATGTTATAGAATTTTAAAAAATAGGCTCAATTCGTTCTGAGATTGACGATCATGAAATCAGGCGTCTGAACAATAGAGCAGCATCATCTACATACTAGGATCTCCGAACATGTTGGCATCTTAGCATTGACCAGTAAATCACTCTCTAGCACACGTTTCTCCAATTTGAGAGAACATGCCATCTCTTCAAATCGCCCATGTCACCTGAAGACTTCACAATTATTACGAGTGATTCTTCTGGTTATCTGCTTCTCCTGAAAGAAAGCCTGCTTGCCGAATAACTGAGTTTTACACTTAGGGCGACAACCAGTTCCTATCCCCTGTGCTTGTTTTAACCTCCCACATTCATTACCAATCCTCTGTGATTTTTTCCCCTGCAATAGAGCAACGATTGTTATCTTCTGCTTATTCGATTTGAGAATGTGACCTACAGCAAACCTTCAGAGATTATATAAATCAAACAGTGTATTATCATTATTTCTATCTTGTGGCTGTCTTTAAGACTGTTACCTGGCCCACTATATTCATTTAAATATTGCATTTTCCGCCTGGTGTGTCTATAGCCCTTTGAGTTTTGTGTGGCTTATTTTCGGTAAAATGGCCATATTGCAGTGTAGCCAGTCCGAGGGCACTTTGCCCTCCCTCATTGAAATTTTAATGATTTTGGCTAGCTTCTCGCGGCCTTTTTCTGAGAGCAACTTTAAATATGGGTATTAACACAGTTTTGTCAAGGTTCTTTGTTCATCTTGGTCTTGCTAAGGGTAGTCTGTATTTTCCTTGAGTCAATTGGGACTTGATCGTATTAATCATCCTTGATAGATGCGTCAATCTGATCCCATTCTGCTTTAGCCTTCATCTCGGAGTCTTGTTGCAGCTGGGCTTTGCATATGAGTGTAGATTCTGGGAGGACAGGGGAACTCGTCCCCCTCACTTTGAAGGATGGTTGAGCAACAGCTGCTCTATCCTCCCACATATTTATTTCCAGAAATGTTAAATTGTCCACGTTTAATCCTCTTGCCCCCCCCCCCCATTCTTACAGCGATCCTTGTATCAATTCCCTTTGTCCCAATCCTTTATCAAATCAAATGCTCACTTGCCTTTGCGTGCGACATCATTAATCTGCTTGACAAGAACCAAGAACTTGCTAGTTGTTTCTGGATTGCCCGTATCACATTACTGTTAAGATCTTTCCCAGACTTTCTGCTAAGCTGACTCTTCTTGGTCCTTAAGGTCAGCAGTTCTGTCGTGGAATACTTTGAGCTTCGCCTCAATGCTCTACTTGTCCTACTAGAGCTTCGTAGAGCGACAAAATAAACTGCAGCCTCCATATTGCTCTGCCTTACATCCTTGACCTGGTCATTGCTCCATGTTGGCTTGGGGTCTCTACACCTAGAGAAGTGCCTCTGGCTCTTGGCCTCCATTCTTCATATTGCCACGAGTGTCTTCACCCTGGTTTCATACATGAAAGGGCATTTGGAACGCCTAGGTTTAACCCGCCATTCGCTGCCTGTATACAGTAATAATTGATGTGGTCACTCCTCATCAAATACAGTAGCTTCCATTTGACGTTATGGGCAACTCCAAGAGAGACTAGGGTGAAGTCAATGGCTGCATCCCTGCCCGAGGACTTATCAGCTACTCTGGTTCTCGCATCAATTTTCAGAATGATACCTTGGGTATCCAGCATGGCGTCATTTAGTGCTCTTTCATTCGGGATGAAGTCAACACTTAGGTACTAGATACTGCAAGCGTTAAAGTCTCCGGTGATGAGTAGACATGTTCCGAGGGCAACAAGTGAGTTGAGGATATCCTTCAATACTGTTACCGTGGTAGGATATATTCCACTCCATCGTACGCCATCGATATTGCCTGTGTTTAATCTCCATATGTGTAAACGGGAGTTTGCAATAAGTTGACGTCAAATGACTTTTTGACGATGGTAATTAGACTAATTTTGGCATTACCTCCCTCTGAACTTGGTTTGAAGAGTGGAAGCATTGATTGTAGCTGGGTTTACTCTTGCACTTATTTCCTGCAGCAAGATGAACCTGTTGGGTGAGAGTAGGTGGTCAACGACAATCTTTGTGTCTGTTGCAGCTCTTAGCAGTCCATTATATTACTCCAAGGCCATTATTGTCGATGTTTGTGATCTTATTGGATTTGCTACTGTTCTTGCCCCCTCTCTTTCCTCTTCTCTGAGCACGACGCTTCCTACGTGTGTGATTGAGTACTGTTGCGGCTCTAAAAAAATGAAAGTGAAGCTGCTAATATTTTCAGATGATATATATTTATAAATATACATATACTGTATATACATATATTTATGTTTGTCTGCGTGTGATTGTGTACATAATCATACATGAATGACGCTGCAAACTTTTTTCAAGTACTGACTTAGTGATGCCAGTGCATAATCCCTATCCCCCACCCTGCCTTAATTTGAATATAATGATATTTATTCATAATAAATTTTATTTGCTACCAGTTGTTTGCAAAGGAAGGAAGGATTCTCTAAAGCAAACAAGAAAGGGATAGAAAAGGTTTTAGAGAAATTTGTCATTGGGACGCGATTTATGCAATCATATAGTTCTTAAAGCACCAGGGGATTCTCCTTGCTTCATTGTTAGGCTATAAGAAAGTCTTTAATATATAGCAGTAAGTTACTTTATAAATGTAAGAGAATAGTAAATGTTGCAACTATTCACCTGAATGTTGTTGATGAGAGGAAATGATTATGTTACTGAAGAGGCATCAAAATTGTATGCTATTCCATATCATGTCTTTCCCCAGTTGATATTCGTCAAGAAAGGCACAAAAATAGCAAAACTAGAGAGGACTTTGGTTTCGCCAGTGTTACACAACCAGGGTTTTCTCACTATACAAGTATATCCAGTTCTAGCTTCCAATAAATGTATTATTCTTTACAACAAATTTTTTAATTTTGAATTTTGTAGTATTATCAAACTCCATGCCAGTTATGTATGAGTTCTTTACCAGTGCTAACCCGTGGACATTTAATAGACATCAAGCACATTACAAAACAGCGCACCACTAATGGGCAATTACAGTCGAATTCCTAATGCCATATATTAGATTTAGGATAAACTTCTTTCAGAAAATTGGATACTTTCATAAAACTGCTCATATTCATGCAATTTGCTCAATATATGAATGTCAATTATTTATCCAAGGTTTCTGAATGCATTGATGAAATCTGATTTGGAGGTTACAAGCCGTCTAGGGGAACCAAACCTTTTAGCTATCAACTATCTTTTCATTCATCTGTTCCTTATGTTTCAATTTAACATAAGATGTATGCTGTAGAGCTACGTGATATTTGCATGAAGTTTAAATGGGCTTCTAGACGAATCGTCGGAGAATATGGAGTTACTGTTGTAGCAGGTGATTGGAAAAGTATAGCAGATACATAAAATAGCTTGAACGTGATAAGTCGTCAAAGCCAAGGTTGAGAAATCTTATAATTGACTGTTGAGGAAAGATATAAGGTAACCCTATTGGTAGAATATAAATTCGTTCGTTTAACTACGAATTACAGTTTAAGCCATTTGAAATGAGAGTTCATCGAGCCCTAGCAACAAATCTGATATTTTTCATCCTAGTTCTTAAGACATCATGAACGAAGAGTCGTCTAGTCTGTTAGTCAAGAGCAGAGAAGAAGAGACCTTCAAAGAGAATGGGATGCGACAATCTGTGCATTTTATGTTTCCATTAAAAATGTAGAGAGGTAAGTACGGCTTCTTAAAAATATATTCGGAATACGTAGAAAGGTTGTTAAAAAGATAAGATTAAAGGGGATTTAATTCATGAAGCTATCGACTTGTTACGATTTTTCAGACCTTTGTTTCTTCAGTATTAGCAATTTCCTTCTTTAGGATTTCTGTTCAAAGTTTAAGCTCAACGTACACTCACAATTGTATATGCATAGCATTATGGCTTGATGATATCATGTAAAGAAAATTAGCAAAGAAGAAGGAAAAAAACTTACTCTTAGGAAATGAGGGCTTGTTTCAACATGTAACTCCCCTAGTTATTGATTAAATCACTCTATGTCTTTCAGCAAGTAAACAAATAATGACCCATTTTACGGACAATTTTTAATTTGATACTTTTGTTTTTCGTATACTTACAGCAGATTTCGTGTACTTAGAAGTTGGAGTGAAAACAATTTACTAAAGTGGTGTTTTACGTGCAGTATTCAGATCTTGATGGTTCGATAAACTTCATCAATTCGCGTCCTGTAATTTAACAAAGATGTTCGATATTTCCTAAAAACATCAATACATGAAAATCTTGAATAATGATAATTATAAAGTTCACGGCATGCGTGAACTTGTTTATATCAAGCAAAACATAGAGAGGTGAGTTAGCACGTAGATCTTGCAACCTTCAAACTGTAACATTTAAAGGTTTCTAAATATATTGAAATAGATTACTATATTTCAAAACCATCAGGACTTACAGATGACAAATAAATCTTAGAAGTGAAGTTTGTAGCATCTAATCAATGTGATAATTAACATCTTAAAAGTGAAAGCGGTTCAAGATCCTAGGGAAATTGTTTTTGCATTAAGGTTTACAATATCTACCTGAAATTGCCAGCATTATACATAATTAATACCTTTAGCGTGTGTATAACGCAACAATTTAATTGATTCAGCTAAACGTAGTTTGAAGTTGTTCTGAAAGAAACAAAATTTGGAAATCAAGTGAATGATTTGCGGTTACAGCTAGACAACTTCTAATAATTAGACGAAGAGACTAACATTAATGACCTGGACAGTGTGCAAAAAAGTTTCTTAACTATATTTTTTTCCTATTAGCAGGTACTAATATCAACAGGTGGCTTCTTTGACTTGTACGGAAATCTAAGAAATTGTCACTTTCTGATTGATACATTGACTTGATATCGTTCCTGAAACAAGCATATTTTCATAGTTTTAATACACTTTTGTATTATCATGAGAGAAGATTCCTGTAAAAGCATTTCTAGGTCGTAGCATCCGTCAATTTCGTAGAAGCTTGAAGTAATTTTAAACCATAAGTTCCCAATTTTAAATAAAGCATTAAAAAGAAACTTTAGGATTTGAACTGCGAGAAATTTTGTTAGGCTAAATCTCTCATTTCCGTACTTTAGTCAACATAAACTTCGGTATAGCAGCTATCGTGAAATCCTGTAACTGATAAATGAACTGTCAATTATCAAATAGGATTCTTAGAGAGACGAGAGCATAAAAGGTAAGTCTGGATTCTCTTATAAAAGTAGAAAGTAACAATAAAAAACACAATAGAAAAGGGAAACCATTTAACTGTTATGTAACAATACAAAAATCCAATTCCGAACAATTGCATTTTCAGTAGTGATTTGATTGTAATAAAGCAATTTATTTGATTCTGATATTTAATGACATTGATGAAAAGTACCAGGACAAAAACTTACTTGTAACTATTTGTCACATTTTCCTAAACTGACTAAATCTCATTAAAGTCACTCCCCAAACATGAAAAGAAAGCCTCATTTATCAGTTCTAATAATTCATAGTTATGCGATAATGCTCATTTTATGTAAAATTTTATTCATAAACTGAATCAAAGTTTTACATTTTGAGGAATATATGCAGTTAAGACTCACATAAGTCTAACATATTTTATGGCAAAGAATATTTAATGATAAAATGATGAGGAAATAGTGTTATCAGTGATAATCATGGCCCCATACCATTTTAAGCAGAAATGAAAATAGCCATGGAGGCTTTATCTGCAAAAAAAATACAAGAAAAATAATATTTCCCCTTACTTTAGTTGACCTCACGGATGTTATTTATAATACTTTGCCAGTACAAGAATCCGGGGTTTTCTGCTATCTTCATTTTTATACTAGTAAACACATCTTTCTTATGTTTTTTACACCTTCGTATATTTACGCCATATCCTACACAACCTGGAGGTTGTCTATAAGTGGTTAAGTCACCTTGATCTCAGAGGCCTGCTTTTAAGGAACACAGTGATGAATGCAATAAGCAGGTGTTGTTGCGTGTAGATTAGCTTAGCTTGATGTATTATGCTAGGCGATCTGATATGGTTCCAATCTTAACTTGTCCATGAACATTTTGAACATATAATTCATAATCCTTATTTTCCTTATATTTTTTTTTTCATTTTATTTTTTTCCTGTAAGTACCAATCTATAATTAAAGTCAACATGAAGCAGGTTTGGTATTGAAATAGATTACAACGAGACAATCACATTATGTTTGTGAGTTCCTTCCCCTACTACGGGCTTTTATTTCAGAGTATGTGATGAAATTGTTTACGATATGAGTTGAACAGTGACAGATTCTAAGATGCAGAAACGTACGTTATGGTTTCTTTTCTAAAAATTTACCAGTTTTGGTCATCCATGGCTTTAGATTTTTGCTTCACAGTGTTGCCACATCTCTACACAGTTCTCAGTCTCGTATCGATTATTTTCAGGGCATCTAGCTGGAAAGATTTGTAGGAAATGCTCCTTCGTACAGAAAAATTGAATAGTCCCTGGATAATAATATGAACTTGGTTTGCAAGTGCGAGACAAAGGTTATGTCTGTGAAAAGTTTTGTCTCTACAAAACTTGTAACTCTACATAGAACTCATATTCCCACATATTCTAAATCAAAGCACATTTAAACTAATAGAATATAGAAGCTGTTGTTTTATTTATCAGTCTGAGCGTGTTTGGTACATAGTACCTAACCAGTGCCTCTAATTTATTCCTTTCTACGCTAAAGTACTTGATATAAGCAGAGAAGGCAGAAATTAAGCTGTGGCAACTGCATTGCACAGATACACACGCCGATTGCATCCACCTGCAAATGCATACCTACTGAAAATGTGAAAAGCTTAAAAGCGACCCAAAAATGGGTCCTATTTATGACAAATTACGAGCTTTGTTAGTAGAAAGAAAAGAGTTGAATACACAAAGCTTTACATCTAAATACAGGTCATCTATAAAATAGTATGAAGATTTTGTCAGTGCATGAACATACCACAAATATAACACAGTCTATAACATCACATTTTGTATCCTTTTTATTCTTATATATTTAATCTATCTTTATAGATATTGAATAATAGCAACCTTAGAGACAGTTATTATATCTTTGGGATTTGCACGATAGATGATGGATTCTCCCGTCGATACGACGTATGAGATCTCTATTCGATCAGCTGCGCAACCTACTCTGTGAATTAGAGTGAAAGTGGCTGAGTAGACCACAGTCACTTGTACCCTTTACGTGTCCTTCAAGCATGTTCAGCGTGACACACATATGTGACAAGGCTGGGCTGTCCAAACACAAGTACAATCCATCCGACGGGCTTCTCGAGTTTCCGTCTCCCCAATTTCCCTCACATGAACTGGGTGGACCCCTTGACTATGGTAAAGAGAAGTTGTCAAAGCTTCCCAGCGCTGGAATCGAACCCGAGTCTGTAGTTTTCGAATCAAGCTTTTAGAACACACGTCCACACGCTCCACGATAAGGACCTGAAAAAGCATGCATTTAGCCTTCTAGCGAATACTGCTTCCCCCAAAATTGATGTTGCAAGGAGAGTGTTGCTGGCTACTGACAGCTGCTATATCTGACAAGAAAATATTGACATTGATAACAGTGGGCTGCCTTAAGCTTCACAGCATTACCTGAGTGTTTAATTGATGATTTAAAAGAAATTTCAAAAAGCCGAGGGAGTTGAATGTCTTCCATTGAATACAGTATACAGCATACTGTATTTACAGTAGGCACGTGAGGTCCTGAAGTATGAACGCCTGGTCAAGGTTTTTCCTAAAAGGATTAGCGATTATAGGAAGGAAACAAAGCATTGTAACCACGAATAAAAGTTAAGGCCTGCCGCAGTTTGTGTCCCATTGCAGGGAAAGGGAAACACTTTTGCTATTGAGTATTATTTGCATGGTGTGTACAGCATGATCTCAGTTTAGGAAAATGTGTAACAAAGAGCCTATCCAATCATATGTAGGCTCGGTGTCTTGGTCTTGAATTTCATGTTTCAAAACGAGCAATGCCAGCAATGCCCCCCACAGGATACCGTGATTTCTTGCAAACAAACAGAGAAGAGTTTGACTGGAACAATTTAATCAGCTAGGCAGATAAATAATATTGATCGAATTTCTCATCGACGGGATTAAATATCGTCAAACGCGGCAAAGCCTGACTAATCAACGTCCTGTCAACATCTTCATAGTTGTGTTAATCCTTACATCTACGCCGAGCTTTAACCTATCAGCCTCGCAGTGTATTTCTACAAAGCCGTATGACCTTGGCAAATTTAAGACCCAAACAAGAATCAAACCGCTATAAGTGCTATCTACAGCGTATCTCTCCATAAAAGCATCAATAGATGTATCTTTTTTGAAGACATTCCAGGGTACACTAATCGCAGTGTCGGGCAATGCTATTACTTGAGGCAAAATATCCTTAACAGTCATCGAACCACCGCTGTGTTTCGAAACAAAGTTTCCTACGTCTAGCGACTATCATACTACAAAGGGGGCTGTTTTTACCAGCACTGTAGATAACAGTAGTAGAGTCTCGCTTCTGATAACATACGATCCACTCATTGTCCTATTCGCTGTGTTTTGTAAAACCTAGTGTAAGCCCTCCTAAAGAGGTTCCATGACAATAAAAATGTGTCCCTAGTCGACAAATCCTACGTTGTAGTCAGGACTCCTACGAAAAACTCACGTCTGACGAAACCGGTTGATTATTCCCAGTAGCGGGACCCACGGGGGTGCAAAAACCCCTTACTATTCTGAAAATAAGGTAACTTTGATTCGTTCAAATACGATATAAAATTTTTAGTGTAGGGTAGGCCTAAATCATGTTTGTTTGTTTTTATTCTCGTATTGCCTTTCAATGAGATCGCAAAAAAGATGACAAGATCTCCATATTCTGACGTCTCTCTATTGAAAAAGTTGATAGAAGCAGGAGCTACTCTTTCCTTGTACTGTCACTGTTTTCCTCACAAACTTAACCTTGTACTTGCCAAAGCTTCAGAAACATTACAACCGGTGGAAGATGTCTTCAACATCATTGGATTGATCTAGAAATAACTGGAGGGCTCTTCACAGTTGGAGGAGGTGTCATCTTGAAAGAATTTTTCTTGCTCACTAGATATGGTCACGGCAGTCGACGCAATACAGGCACTTATCAGTCAACCTGAATAATGAACTGATGGAAACCTTCAAGGATTGGTCGAAAAAGCAACGGTAAAGGCCAATTCCTGAAGAACTGGTTCCCCACAGAAACAAGAAAGCTCTCTTTGCCTAATAAACTACCAGATAAACAAATTTTGATTGATTCAGCTTTCAGTCATAGTATTGCTACAAACATTCAAGTAAACGACACCACCGAAATTGATGTATTCAGGCAAGAATTCTATTTTCCGTTTTTAGAGCTTTTATTAAACGAATTGCAGAAGCGACCCTCTTCTCAATCGTGTAAAGTAATGAATAAGCACTTTGAATTTAGTCCCTATAAATGGAATAAAGACAGTCGAGAGAAGCTGACAGAATACGCTAGAATGTATAGCATTTCAGGGAAAAGTCTTTGTTCGGAACACTCTTTATTTGGAGACTCAGGCTTTTTAAATTCACTCTTGGGAGAAATGGGTGAAAGGAAAACAAAAGGATGGAAAATTCTATTTCTGCTTATGATTTTAGAGAAGTTTAAGAACAGTGACTTGAAACATCTTTATCTAAGTCTGCACAGAGCTCTAACGTTGGCAGTCTGTACTCCTGTTACAGTTGCATCGTGTGAACGATCGCACACCAAATATAACAAATGTCTGCTTGCAAAAATGTGAAAAGAACGACTCGAGCACTTGCTCATTATCAGTAGTGAGCACGATATTTCTGTCACAGTAGAGCTTTCTTAGTTACAAGAAAAGTTTGCCATCAAGCTAAGAGAACTTCTCCGTTGAGCATTATGATGCTACAGGCCACCTTTTCGAAGACCATCTACTTTGGATCATTATGTCTCAGATTGTTTTCCTTTCACCATTCTAAAGAAGTATCTTTGAGCCAAGGGTGTCTTATTAAGAGGAGAGGGCCTGGTTATGATATTTTTCTTGCCCCCCCCCTTGCCACTTTGAGACTCCTGGCACCGCCTCTGACTCCCAGATTGCAACATATTTCACACGTTTTTGTATGAAAAGCTAATGTGATTGTTTGGTCATCAGCAGGTTTCACAACGCGTAGCATGAACAGCTAATTTGTTTATCATCTGACCAAATCACAAATTCTTTGGAAACAGCAAATCTGAAGACTATAATATTTAGGTGTGGAAAGACAGAAAACAATAAGCTTTCAGTTGCTCAAATTAGAAATTCCGACATGCATGCATCAAGAAGGACACGTTTGACATTATCAATTTTGTAAGCAATTGAAATATTGACTGGAAGGGAATTTTGTAAAAAAGCAGTCACAGTCACAGTCACAGTTATCTTCCGTATTTCCCCATGTCCATGCTATAAGAACACATCAGAGAGGTTGTTGAAAGTTTGAATACCATTAACATCATTTAAGAAAAATGATATTTCAGCAGCAACATTGCCGGTGAACTAGGCCAAAATCTTCTTATTCCTTCATAGTTGCATTTCCTATATCAAGGAGAGTTCCCTGTCCGCTGATTTGATTTAAGCACCGATTGGTCTTAAGCATCTGTTATGAGAGGCATCTACTTTATGACACTGGTGTTTATGGATTCAAACAGGACACCAGTAATCATCTATTGAGCGTTGGAGGGAGAGAGTATTGGTGTAAAGATTTCTACTCCTCGGTGGTACTTTTGTAATCTCTTTGGTACTCTGAAACGTTTACTCATTTTGTTTGTTGTGTTACTCAAGTGCTGCTGGTAAGCGAATTCTGTCATTTGTAACAACTAGGAAATTTGATGATCTTTCGAACAGTATCCCCTTTACATTCATTTTAAATTGCAATTTAAGACGAAAGGAGATTCGAAAAAATCATAAATATTTGAGAAATTTTGAATGATATTGGGACTAGTACCCTTACTCCAGTTTAGTTTGAATCACAAAGTCGACAGTTTCATTTGCCTAACCATTTTCAAATTTGTATTTGAATGTTAAAAGGACATTTGAAAGGTTAAGTTACGTTTCAAAAACTTTAATCACTAGAAGAAAAAAGTACATTTAGTTCAAGAAATTTCAAGTTCAATAAACACAAATTG
>JAAAKL020004917.1:6146-20164 GCA_010016065.2 Carybdea cf. marsupialis auct. non (Linnaeus, 1758)
ACGAAACTTTCAGCTTGTACATGTAGAATCACTTGATTTCTAAATCAGCTGATTCGAAGGGGATTACATTCTGACTTCGACCTTATGTTATGATGAATAGATTGACATAAGGTCGAAGTCAGATTGTACTAATACCTAACTTCAGGCAGGAAATAAGAATAGAAAGGGGAAAGTAATATATTCGTACCTCAGTTATTATATCTGTATCGCTGAGCAAAACACAATCCTAGAAGCATGCTTCGACGTCAGCGAACTCCGTGCTCTCACGATCTGTGTTGTCGATCGAGGACATTATTTTAGACTCTATCTGCTCTGAAATTCCTTCTAAACTATCATCTGAACCACTGTCAGCCTCATCTTTACTAGAAACAATGATTTCATGACTGAAAACCCAGTTTAGAGCCTCCTCGGTTGACAAAGTACGCGAGGTGGAAGCCATGGCTGATCAGCGTTCAAAAGGCCGCCGAAGGCTCAGCTTCAAACACTTGTAATTTGAAGGTCAAAGCTTATTGGTAAATTTCAATACGTTCAAAGTGTGGGAAATTTCATAAGGATTCCGTAGATAGCCAATTTATGACAATAGGAAGGCTACAAAGCAAAATAGAAGGCAAAAGAGCTTATGGGGTCGAAAACGACCCCATCCGCTGCCAAAGAGTTACGTAATTACGAAGTCATGACAATGGTTAACAACGGTCGGCAGCGGAATTGTTTTGATGCTCTTCACAGATTTTAAGAGTGCCTTCTGAAAAAAGCATTTTTAAAAACTCATAATCAACACAGAGTACCTAACCTATACACCAAAATGAAGCCTAGAAAGTTTTGCAGCATTTTGTCAAATCAGTTTGTCTTAAATATGATATGCTAATTTATGCTAATTAGGAAAACTTTGCATTTTTCCATTGTTCGAAGAAACTTTTTTAGAATTTTTTACTTTGAACCACAAGATGAACCTGTAAATGACACAGGAGAGGCTCGCAATTTGCAGAAAATATTCTATATCTATTGAGCCTTGTGGCGCTGAAAGGAGATTGTGCTGAACAAAGATGGCTGCCAACTAGAACCCATTCTTCAAGACCATAAATTTCTCCCATTTTTGAACCTAATGTGGTTACTTCACCTCAAGTTGTAATAGCCTTCAAGAGAATCGCTATTTTCAACTTAACATGAACTATACTCTCTAGGGGGATAGATAAGAGCATGAAAAAGCCTTAGTACAAAGTTAAACCAATTTAAAAGACCCTAAAATTGTTTGGTTTTTCCAAACTTAAAATCCCCCGTGTACTAACTTACCCGTGAAAAAGGATCAGTATCACCGCAAGGATGTTGCAAATCCTCGGAAGAGAAGGCTAGAAGGGATTATTTACCCATGCATGGAAACACTACTTCTATATTGAACTTGTATGATAAACTTCAAAGTAATTCTTACATATGTACTTCTTACACTTTGGGCAGAAGTTTACTGTTTTGATTTACTTATACTTGCCTTGTGAATTCTTCTTGTATGCACAAACCACGCATCTTCTTCTAGGTGTTTTATTTGGAGGGAAAATCTGATGGTGTTTGAAGCTTTGCTGCGATCCTTGCAGGACCAGTGTCTTCCACAAGTTCCCCATGCCACTTGTCATTTCAAACCTTTACAAAATAAGCAGGGAAATGATATAATGATAAATATTTACGCAGCTCAAAGGATGCTAATCAAACACTCAAATGTAATAAGTCACATTGAGTGAAATAACATTTTCCCCTCGTATCAGTCGAGTTGATAAACATAACAAAATTATAGGGAAGCAAAGTTATCAACGAAAGACGAGATGGACAAAAAGGACAAAGAAACGATCTTATGATTAAAGCAAGATCTATAAATCTCTATATCAGTGTAAGAATTTTCCACATAATAACTGGAAATCAGTAGATGGTGTAATAAGTAAATATAAACTTACTTCCTTAGCCACATACTCCTCCCACTGAAGCTCTGTTTGTCTCGTCATACTTGCACTTGAACCTTGGCTTGCATGGCCACCTTTAGCTTTAGATCCAATGTCCTATAAAATAACAGCAAATTTCTCAATCCAATATAGAATGTGAAACAAAAGATCGAAATACATATCTATGTATAAAAAAGAGCGGTTGATAAATCGATAAACGAAGTTGGAAACGAAACTTTCAGCTTGTACATGTAGAATCACTTGATTTCTAAATCAGCTGATTCGAAGGGGATTACATTCTGACTTATGACGAAAGTGACTGCATGATTTGAGGAAGAGGTAAGTCATGACAACGGTTAACAGAAGGTCTCCGTAATATAGTATGCCAGCGATCGTTGGCGTAGGAAGTGGTATTATATCCTATTTATTTGGATCAGCAGTGGAGAAGGCAATAGGAAACCACTTCTCTGTTATTTTCCAAACTGTACTCAGAGAGGAGGCCTGAAAGGACAAGAGTTGATGCTTGTTTTTCATCCTGCTGGAGAGCAACGGGAATATTCCAGGTCGTCTAACTGCAAAATTCTTGCAGTAATTCCATCAACGTCGGCACTCGGAAAGAGCGGACAATTTTCACCATTTGGAGAACATTAGAGGAGAATACAAAGATGAAATACCAATATTCTTGGCCTAACAGAAGTAAAAAGGAAAGGAAGTGGTGACTTCTTTAGTGATGGGGAGAGGGTAATCTACACAGGCGAGCTATCAAAATCAGAAAAACTGTCTTAAAATATTATACTTGTAATGAAATTTTAATCGATTCTGTCTGAAACGTTCTTTCAGGTATTATGAAGTATATTGTACTAGAAAACGTACGATGGACACATTTATATTACCAACGATGACTTATCGGGCAAAACTCTTGGACTCAGAAAAAAGAAAGAAGGGAAACTGTCAGTTGCTCAACAAAGCATCGAAAGATCCGTGCCAAACGCAACGAGAAGAGAATATCAGAATCGAGACAGAAGAGAATGATATCATTGAAGAAGTAAGAAGAATGAGAGAAAAATGGGCAGGACATGTTGTCAGAATGAGCAGCGATAAATATGCGAAAGGAATAAGAGAACTGGACACGCATAGTAGGCATTAGAGGAAGAGGAAGATCGAGAAGTAGGTGGAGAGATGGCTGTGAGGGTGCAAGGGGCAACAAGTAGGCGCGAGTGGCACAAGATTGTAGAAAATGAAAAGAAATGTGGTGGCCATCTGCCAGCAGTGGAATGACAAGTTACAAAAGATAAAAGGAAAGAAAAACATACTTCTGCTCCACTTTCATTATGAAAAAAGAGTGCAATTTTAGGGTGTTTGCTCCATAAACGTGATCAGTCCGAAATGAACAATTTCAGTTTTTCGATAAGGAGAATACTTTGTTTGTTTATTTGGCGATACCAAAATCAATTTCATATCCTCTTTTATGTACATTTCAATACCTCATTAAAGAATTTTAGTGTACACTTACTTCCTAGTCTTGGAAGGGGCCAAAATGCGCCACGGTAGCGGTCCCCGGGACAATCGTGAATCGTTAGCACTATGCCAATTTAAAACGCAATGAACTAAAGGGTCAGAAAAATGAGTGGGCAGGTGTAAATCTTAATTGACAAAGTCCATGTGCGTTGGTATTTATTAACAGTGTTTCCTCAAAACTGATACATAAAAGTAGTATATTGTAGGTACAGAACGTACTCAACACCCTGTTACATTTAGTTGTGAGTCTATTGATCTATCTGAAAGCTCATGATGTTGTTAGTATTTTTTATGTTTCTGTACGTGTAGATGCCCTCCGGATATAAGCCTGCCAAAATTGAGGCTTACAAAACATAACTTTGGGCTTATACCTAACTTGGTTTTATTGTAACTTGGTATCAATAGGAGGGAGAACTTAGAAGAAGTTTTGGGAACTTGCAACCTCACTCACTCTATCTGTGAGCAAATGACAAGGCTTCTACCGCTTCCATTAATTATCACCAACACAATCTATGAATAGAAATGTTGATATATCACATTAAAGTCGTGGGTAAACATGTTCATCACTGCAAAGCTCAATATTCCTTACTTCTGGAAGAACAAAAAATGCAACAGTAGAATAAATTTTAGGCTGATACTTTATTGAGAGAGTTCTGTACCAAATTTTCGCTTCCATACTAAGCGCTCGAGTTCCCCTTACAAGAGCGCTTAAGGGGCCCTCTGCATACCAATCACATTTTCCCATTTCACACATTACATGTCAGGGGCACACTCCAGTTGTGACTTTAATGTAGAAAAGCTGAAAAGATTCTGGCATTTGATTCACGTTTGACAAGTCATGTATCATGCATCGTGTGCCATGCGCATTTCTATGGTCATACGCCACACGACTCACAAAATGCCCCCAAGGGCAATTACTGTCACGTGTAGTAACATGGGCAGTCCTAAGCAATAAAAAGATTCGAGTTACAGAATTGATCAATTTGTGAACACATTAAAGTAAGATTTAAAATTCCCGAACTATCAATTGATCCAGTAACCAAAGAATATGTTTCATATCCTGAAGTTATTAACTTGCTCTCAGACAAATAGCAGCTGCTAGGAAATTCATAATCATCTTGGCGCCTATCAATCAGATAGCACAGCAAGCAATGGTTTAAGTCAAACTACATTAACCAACAAGGATCAATGTTTGAATATAACAAAAACTTATTCCTTGTGCTGAAGATACCTTTTATTACGGAACTGGACATATGCAGATTACAAAAACAAAGATCAAAGTTACTAACTATGGCAAACAATCTGAGTGTTTCGTGACTAACAGGCTGGGCGTAATGTGACATCTATGGCCGCATGTGTCACGTGTAATTTGTAGTTCATGTGTGACATTTGATGCATGGTGTGCGAAATATGAAGTGTGATATATGACTACGCACGTGATTCCTGTGGCCAGGGAACTTTATTGTCAAGATGCAGTCAAAAACCAGTTCCTGTATCCGATGCTTGTTACCATTCCTAATGAAGATGCGCTGATGCGATATTAGACGTGATTAGTATTCTAGGAAGGAGCAACTGAAAGAGTTGTCAGTTTTGAGGAGCAAAGGTTCCAGAACTTCCTCGAAGGGTTAGAAGTATATAACATAATTTCCCTAGATAAAAAACTGACAATTAGTGCCCGTACTGTCAAAACATTACCAATATGGTAGTCAGAGTTTTGATTGGTTACTTTAAGAACACTGTTGGGTATTAGCGTTATTCCTTCCCTTCCATGCTCCTTTCTGACGATTTTGTACTCTGAGGAGTGTTAGACGAATAAGCTTTTAGGTACAAAAATGGTTTCGCTACTTCGTGTAATTATGAAAGAACCTTATTAAACTACAAGATTGTTTAACCAAATAACCCTCATTAGATGACATTGGCATTTTCTGACGTCTTCTCGCTTTTCATTCCACTACCACATTTTTGTCTGGCCAATTTTTCTATCCAAGAAAGGCACATGAAGATTATGAAGAGGGAAGGTGACAGTATGTAACCTTTTACACCATAGAAACCACCTCGCCAGTACCAGTGTCCTTTGTGTTTGTTCGAACATAAGCTTTGTTCACATCAACATCGGTTCTCGAACGGATCTACTACAGCGGCTACGAAACCGATATCACTACAACCGCTTTCAGATCGGTTCACGTAGCCGTTATTGCACGACAGATTCATAATGGCGCACGACAGCAGCGTGAAAAATTTATTTTACTTAAGTTTCTCATCAGAAGCATGTATTTGTGACAAAGGCCATCGTCTAGGAAGTTGCCAGCCAGTTATTTTCGTCGCTTAGTGCTTCAGGATTGCAGAAGCGGAAGACATCCATCCCTCTGCAAATTCAGGAGCTTTATCAATGACCTTATCTTATTCTATCTCCTCACTGAGCGAAACGTCCAACGTGTGTGCTGGCCCAGACGATGGAGGTCCATCTTTATTAAGTATTTAGAAGGGATAGCTGGACCAGCACCTGACAGTTATGTGTTTTGCCTAATCTCTTCTGATATCCATCACTTACGATAGGTTACTCTGATTCTGCCTAGCATCCCATGTACAACGTGTGTTGTTAGATTGTAAGGTGACTCTCAGTCACCCTCGAGGCCAGCTAGCAGCCTTTAAGTTTCCTTTGCTTCGATCCTTTCCTTCGATTAAAAACTTTACAACAGCTAGAGAGTGACTTGCAGCAGTCGTAGTCAGGAAGCTCTGTTGAAGAAAAGTGTTGGTAGCAGAAAGAAACTAACCAGGGTCGGAGGGAAACAAAATTACACCACATTGTTTCCACAAAACTCACAGATAATTACTTCAAACTAATTGGGAGGGGCCCCGCCACTTCGTTAAAGTAGTAGGGGTTCAAACGGCGAAGTGATTTTCTCCTGATGATGGTCTGAGTTTTTGATCCGGTAGCATGTTGTGGCGACAACTTATGTATTTTTTGAGGGGCTAAATGGTGACCTTCCTAAACTACTTCAGGCTGACATGTAATTTTTTTATCCCTTTTAAGATAAGGTACAATAACTGTTCTTTTGTAAATAAGGGCCCGTCCGATGGCAGTATATCACCATCCCTTCTTATCCCTTATTTCTCTATGCGCTATTTGTTACGTTCAAACAGTTTGCACTCTCTGAAACATCTTATTTTTGCAAAAGCAGCTGCACTATATATTACAAGAAAGCTCATCAGATACTAAAAGAGACTTACACTTCATTTTCATGATCAACTTCATGAGTAAATTAGTTAGATTCTCGTCCTATGATTCACAACTTGATTTTGCTAGATCTTTTCTCTTAATGGACTGGTTTTTTGTTTAATTATCAAATGCTTCATGCAGTGAGACAATGTTGTTAACAATGTTTTTATAGGACCCGAATGAAGTACATTATCATGACTGCGTCTCATAGCACGAAAGCCACTTAAATCTCTATCTTTAGAATATTCTATGATCACAAAAACGTAAAGAGGCAAATTATATTTTAACAAAGAAACCTATTGCAAGGAGAATTGTGTTACTGCTTTTACACTCTAGGAATACATTAGTGTTTAAAAATTGCATAAAACTGTGAAAACATTTTAATACTGAAAAGCTTTTTTCGTCTGTACGATCAAATCTGCCAGATCTGGCAGTCAGAGATTCGATTGGCTACTCTTAAAACAGAGTTGGGTTATGTTTCATTGATTTTTTCTCAATTTCAATTCTGACGCTTTTTTTCTCTGAGGAGCTTTTCAGTACTAAAATGTTTTTACTATTTCGTGAATTTTAATTGATGTTTTACTGTAAAAGAGTTATGTATAAAGTCTAAATGTTACGTTCCTCGTGTTTCAGATACCATAGCACATTCTAAAGCAAATTAATAAACACAGTTACAAAATTTTTGTCATTTCTATTTCATCATTTCGACTTATTTCATGCATCCATTTCTTAAAAAATCAAGGAACATACAGATTTGACATAATCGATTTGATGTGAAGGGTATTATAATTAATTCTGACAACTGTTTTCAGAGGGAAGGAGAGAATAACACTTGTTTGCCTTTTTTGTAACTAAACTATGACATAAAATTGAAGAAAGAGATCAAGAGACCTGGACATCGATAAAACAGATAGAGATATAAAAATACACAATGAAATTTTCATTTCATTGACGTAATTGTACCGTTGGCCCTACCTGGAGGAAGGCTCTTTTGCAAATGTTAAACAATATCGATGCCAATTCGTCAACTGTCAGGATACTCTGTGTATGTATAATAAAACCTGATATAGTACTACAAATAGCAACAATCTGAGACAATGGTTCGTGGTAGAGATAGGAGTGCGTCGATGAAGCATTCTGTCGGCCCTCTTTTTCAATACTTTTCTTGACGTTTTGACATTCGATGTCAGCTATTTATGAGTGGCATACCTAATGAACACTCTTTCTACAGATATTAGATATGCTCACAAAACCAGATCAATTTTTGAAATATTTAAATTGAAAAACAAGGAAAGGAGATGTAGCGTGCCGAAAGTGAAATGGTGGAAATCAACGAACAAAGTGACAAATCATTGGCACAAAATTGAAGAAAGAGGTCAATATTAATGAGACAGTAAAAAGGGGTGAAAATAATGTACTTCATTGTGCACTGATGACGCGGTGAGAGGAATGGCTGTATTTGCTACATCTGTTTGTAGACTGACCAAGTGGTTGTAAAAGAAAAATAACCTTAAGTCAAATCAAATCACAACTGTAGCACATCGATCGAATTTTTTAAAACCTTCGGATCTGAAAACTGGGCACTGAGAGCAAGAACACTAAGAATCAAGTCGTGTTTCAAAATGACTGCCTGCTCAATACGCTTGATAAAAGTCGCATTGACCGCTTCAAGATGTATCAAATTCGAAGTGGACTAGGAATAGAGAACGTGATCGTTTATGTTGTCAAGAAAATACAGTGGCGTAACTACAAAAAGAATCTCGAGGTGTAGGGATTTGAACAACAAAACCAAAAAAAACCAAGGAAATTGAAAATTGTTACGGAGTCCTTGGCACCCTACTTTCTCTCCCCGTAGTAATACCTATGGAAGAATGTAGGTAAGAGCAAATCTATGTCCCTCCAACGCATGAACAAGAATCTCTAGGGACAAGGTCATAATACAAACTTCTCAAGCACAGAGTAGATGTTGATTGTTTGATGATTTGATTGTTTGATTTACTATTGATCTCTCATTTTGCTTCCATCGGAAAAAATGATATTTTTGCACCATTTATAGTTACTGAAAAACAATCAGCTCAGTTTTGGGTTACATACTTTCTATGTAAATTTAGCTTTTCGGATCGTTCATTTACAAAAATTGTTTTCCTATTTACAGTTATAACTGTATCCATGGAGAAGAAGCATTGGAAGCTCAAGTTAATACTTTTGCTTTTACACCACTGCGATGGCAATTAAAACCTCATTTTTCAATGGCACTCATAAGTGAGCCATACTTTTTATGTAACTACAGTTTACGTCAGTAAACACACTTGTTTACGTCTGGTGACAGAGCAGTTTAAAAACTAATGTTCACGTGTTTGTACAGATGTTTAAATGTCAATGTTAACAAATTAATGTCATACGAACACAGTTTTGAGTTCTACAACGATGACTGTTTTCACCTCGTCTTCAACACTTCAACTCACCCGCTTACGACTTTACATAGCGCTCTGACAACTGCGTGATGCATCCTGGAAAATAATATCGGCAATTTCAACGTAACCTGTAATTTAAAGGAGACTGAGAACTAGGGTAAAGGGTCACAAGTCTAAACCACTGATCCAGGTTTGATCCCAGCGGTAGGAAACTATGACAACCTCTCATCACCATTGTAACCTAGCCCATCCAGGCCATGTGAGGAAAATGGGGAGACAGAAACTATAGGAGCCTATAGGATGGATTGTACCTACGTTTAGATAGTCCAGCCTTGTCTCATCTATGATAAGCTGAATATACTTGAAGGGTGGGAGTGACTGGTCTACTCAGGCGCTTTCACTCTAAGAAACAGTTGAATACCCGTGATTTCTCCGCTCGCTGGGCTTCTCTAGTGAGTTGGTAGAGTAGTCGAAGACGTTTAGCAGTATATAGCACGTTCATGATTTCTGATACTTGTATTTATTCCGTCTATTATAAAAACTCCTATTCATACATGCTATGTTACTTTATCTCTCGCTTTCGCTCTTACTTTTTCGTTTCGAACGTCGCTCCACAAACTGCTTTATTAGTAAGCTCTACCCATATTTATACAAGTGTATCTATCGTGGATTTCTTTGTTTACATCGCTACAAAGTTTCTATTTTGGAGTCGTACGCCATGTCTAAAATAGACGTCTTACAGTGTGGCTATGTAAAATTGTGCGATCCGTGAATCAGCATTACCTAATCGTATTCTTAGATTCGTATTCTTATTCTTACATTAGGGGCTATGAATAAAATATGAGTTCATTTCTACTTTTGGTTGGTAGCCGATGAACTTAACCAATTAAATTTCAAGAAAATGTTAATATTCTTTTTAAAGCTATGATCTCTCCATGCGGTTAAGAAGCAAAAAACTTGTCGTGACGAAATCTAACAATTCAAGCTATTGCTCTAGAAGATCTTTACCTCCCGCTATACATTCATCTATGAAACTTTTTAGCTTACTCTGGCTCAGCATAAATCAGTTGTGCGTAAAATCGTGTTTTCATCTGTATCCTATTTTCTTTGTTTTCTAATACGTGTCGACCTAAAATACGAATTAAGAAGAAGCAAAAGGCACAGAATACTTCTCGTCGTGTCATCCATGTTGGGGGTTTCTTGCTTGTTTGCTTCTTTCCACCTCTTTCTTTTCGCTACTAAGTGGAGATTGCACAAAAGTTAGCGGCTGAAAGTGTAGCTGTGGAAAATCGTGATAATGGCTACTCTTCCCATCTAGTAGAGATCTGGTTTAACTTACTAAGTAGGTCGATAATCTTGTCGAACAGTTGGGCACTCGTGCGCTGATATCGACGAAAGAGTCTGAAGAAAATGAATAAAGACACAAGGCGAGATACACAGAGTTGCACTACGTTGCATGAGTGATTATGAAACTCATGATTTCCATAATCTATGGTTGAATATCCAAGTGTAAGCAGTAGTACTGTGAAACTGAGAATGGTTCATTAAATCAGGAATTCAGTTATTAAATCAGATTAGTCTAGTGGAGTTCAGTGTTAATAACTGTTATCATACTTAATGTTATTCTTACATGGATAATTAAAGTAAATCTTTTAGCAGGAACGGGGGAGCAGGAGGTGGCAGCAGGGGCCATGGCCTCTCCCAAAGATTTGCCAAATCTCATTTTTTTCCGTGACCACTTTTTAGCTTTATCAAAATTGAAATTGATTGCTACAGACATTGGGTCACATCCACAGAAAAATATGCATATTGAGACACACAACAGATGGTTGCTTCTCCATACCGTGGAACGTGAAAAAGTACATTTGAACCCAGCCTACTTGCCCCTCCCCCCAATCTGCTTTACCTTCCCCGCTCCTGTTTAGTCTAATGGATACATGTAATAGCTTTGAGTGGTAAGGGATGAGATTAGTGATTAAGTCTTTGTAGTATATCATAAAATGATAAAAGGTTTGACTGAACAAAAAGCAGTACGCACTATTACTTCAGCAAATCAAACATGAATACCGTGAAGTAAATTGGGTGTTAGACATACCTTTTTGATGTATTCTAGAATCTCCGCGTAGGCTTACGGGATGTGAAGGCACAGGAGGGCACTCTGCCGCCCCTAAAAACTATTCTTCAAAGTCAAAATTTGAAGAAAATGATAACCCATATTCGTACAAGAAATGATTAATAAATGGTTGCAACACCGGTATCTATTTATTTGCTAAAGAAATATCTACCGTAAAACTGTCAAACATTTTCTAAAGTATTTGAGATCTAAAATTTGAGGATATGAAATTGTGTCCCCTAAATAGAAGCATTGGTCTCGTGCCCTTATTGGCACAATGCAATGTTCACTGTCAAATCCTTTTATTTAATTTTTGGAATCAGAATACTGCATACTTTGTCGTGGATAATAAAACAAGAGTTATCATAATGTCAACAAAAACTCAGTCGACACTTGCTGCCTTTGGATGTTTATTTTCAATTTAATGCTGAACAATATTACTTGTCCAAAAAAGTTCCTTTTTTACTTCACTCAGCCTGTCAATGTTTTTTAAAATCATGTTTCTTATAAAACAAAAGACGTGTAACAAATAGTGGCAAAATTTTGGGTCAGAGATTTCCAGCCGAAGATTTTTCTGGCTGAGCAATTTTCTGGAGGGAGAATTCCGGGTGGGAAATCCCCCTGGTGGGAATTACCCGGGAGGGGATTATTCGGGAGGGAATTATCCGGAAGGGAATTTTCGGGAGGGAGTTTTCTGGATGGGAGATTTCCCAGGTGGGAATTATCCAAGAGGGAATAATCCGGTGGGAGCTTTCCAGGTGGGAGTTTTCTGGGAGGGAATTTTCCGGAACCCCTAAAAATGATACGCCCGGAATGATTCTTAGAATGCCATAGTTCCCATTGAATTCAAAATATTAAAAAAAGGACAAAGGGAGAGAAGTTTGGTTCAACCTAGTCTAGCTGTATTCAGTCTCAATTAGGTAACTATTATTGTTTAGCAGTCCATGGAGTAGGGAGGAAGGTACCGACAGGCTGGGAATTAGACCATAAGAATATCAGTACAAAGAATTGAACAGGAAAAGACTAGGCTAAAACATCTTCTTTATTATTGCCTAAGAGAACTACTAACTCTTTGAAAGATGCATGATTCATTCGTAAGAATGATAATCGAGTTTCATTTTTAAAATTGACAGGTTTAACACTGAAAGAAGCATGGTAATCTCCAAAGTTTCACCCGTGATTGTCCAGTTATAAAATTGGGCCCTGCAGAAACTCGGTACCGGTAATCAATTCTTGAAGAGCGAAGGAAATATTACACTGACAAGAAAACCTGATAGATGGGAGAGTGATCCTGCTGTGCTCCAAGTTATCAAATATGCTCTACATACGACGTATAGGCTTGTGGTTCTGTTCATGACGTCAATGTGACAGAATAGGTAAACAGACCAGACAATGAAACGTAATGAAGGAGGGAAGAGGACGTGATGAATAGAGCGTGACATATGCTGTTATGAACTCGCTCCACCATAAACCCTTTTTAAGGTAAAAAATTCAACATAAGACACCATTGTAGCATTCATTTGTTCGTCCGTTTACTCGTCATTAGCCTGTCATACCACTACTGGCGGATGGCCTCCTTATTTCTTTCTACGCTTTATATCTTGTGCCACCTGATTCACTTCCCGCCCTTATACCCTTAATGCCATCTCTTTACCTTTTCCTCGGTCTTCCTCCTCCTCTCATTCCCTCTCTGTGCGTACACTGTCTTATTTGCCCATATGTCGTTGCTTATCCTGGCTACATGTCTTACCTACTACCCTCTTATACGTCTTACCTTCATACTCTCAATTACCGTTGTTTTACATTTTGTGATGTCATTGTATCATTGAGAAAAATATCTTTTTGTATTAAAGAAAAAATCCTATTCAACTACATGGAATTTTGATGAATCTCAAATTTAACACGTGAAATTGTAAACTTTCTGATAGCTTTAGATTAGCAGGCAGTAGGAGAAGGAAAATCAACACAGATTAAGAAATGTTTTGTAATCACTTATCATCATCAAACTTCAGCTATGGAATATGGGATAAACAATTTTAATGTGAAAATCAATTTTCATATTTGAGGCAGACGTTTCCACCATTTTTGAAATTCGAGGCTTAAATTTGAATACGATATCAAGTTGGTTTTGTTATATCGTTACATTTACAGGATTTTAGAAGTGAAAAAGCAAGACGGTGTTTCTGCAATGATATCAAGATTGTAAATCCAACAAAAGACATTATAAGAAAACTTTAAAAGTACAAAGCATGTCACCTCTAGGACAACTTTAACCTGAAAAGAAGAGCTGACAGAAAGTCACTACGTGTTCTCCTGTCTTCCCTCGCCATCGAAAAGCAGCTGTACTGATGCCCATTCGTCATTTCAAAGGAACGAAAAGAAAAGATCAATTAAAAACAGAAAAGAATTGACTGGTTAAAATGAGACAGACTGTAAACAAGAGATCATTATTTTGTAGACGGTCATGATAGTGATGTCTTTTCATAATCAATAGACATCCTATGTCGCTACGTCACTGTTGCTTTTTTCTTGACTAGACGAATTGTGCAAAGGCGGTCTCAAGTAATAAATGAATGGACTATAGTAGAAAGACAAGGGAACACAATGTAGTTTGACCACAGCAATCTTCTAGAGGGGATTGATACAATCAAAGTGCAACAACCTTTGATACAAGCCAGAAAATGATTCAAAGCGTTGTAGAGCATATGTGGGGAACGTGTGTTACCATGGGCGCAGATCGCTGTAAAAATGGGGGGGGGGGACAAATCAGGTAAGTGACAGAACCGATGGGAGTCACGGGAGTCAAGTCCTGTGAACGTTTTGTAAAC
>JAAAKL020004918.1:0-20160 GCA_010016065.2 Carybdea cf. marsupialis auct. non (Linnaeus, 1758)
ACTTCACTTAATGCGATATCTGGTTGCTTATTATTTACCTGTGTCTCGTGAAGAATGATAGAATTAATTGCAACTGCTTCATAAGGAAAAGATATGTACAGATGGTATTTGAAAATGTTCTTTCCATAGATTCATAACTGTTGATGCATCAGTCTGTTTTTTCCCAGTGTCTACCTTGAGAGTATTTCACGTCTTTTTAGGTAACCCTTCCAGTTCTCGCACTGTCTTGAATACGTTATGGCTATCATGTTTTTAAAATTCATCCTCGAGTTTTTTTAACCTTTTCCTCTAAAGCACCAGGGTTTTTGTTTCTTGACCCCTTGCTTTATCAACCTGTTCAGCTGTGAGTATTCGCTCTTTGTGGATTCTGATAGAGGATTTCTAAGGAGATCCGATTGAGCTCTTCGTTGATTATATAAGTCAATCAATTCTGGAGACATATTTTCAAAATCTGTGTGCCTTTTGTAGCCGACAACTTTTTTTGTGACTTTTGTTTGTAGCACTTTCAAAATGATCATACAGATGGTCTACGTCTGATTCTATCGCGAGAAGTGGCTCCAAGCTCCCTCCGAGTTTAACTCTAAGTTGTGTACATAATAAGCATGATTGAACTCAAGCGCATCAAACTTTCTAACGAGATTGCACTTTCTTTTTTGAGTGTTTGCTTTGAACAATAATTTTGTCAACAAGAGGGCGTGATCTGAGTTATAAACTCTGCAGTTCTCATAAGATCCTTATGTGCCACTATATAGTCAATTTGGTTTTTTGTCCTTCCATCCGGTGATATCCAGGAAGCAAGTCTTGACTTCTTATGCTTGAACATTGAATTGACAATCTTTAGCATATTAATTCCACAGAACTGTACAAACTTTTCACCATTTTTTAATTTCTGCTCTCCAAGTGTGTATTTTCCAACAACTTGACTCCAGTTGCGGGAATTGCCATGTTCAACCTATCAAATAAACGTCCCCCATCATAATGTACTTCTGATTTCTGGGGAGATGGTTTATCAGATGCTGTAGCTTGCTATAGACGTTGTCCACACTGGATCTTCATAACTTGGGTCAGGAGCATAAATGTGAAAGATCACAAGGGGGAAGTCTTTCAAGCTAATGGTAACACTCATGATTCATTCAGAAAATAAACTATTATCAAGTAGATAAGGGGATAGCTTTGATGAATGCACAACAGCAACCCCTTGTCTATGGACGTTATCTTTTCGTGGGGATAAAAAAAGATGAAGCCATGGTCTGCGAAACTTTCTGGAAGATTGGAATCCAAACGTGTCTCTGGCATTCCAAGAAAATCTATTTCTGACCTGATCAATTCCATGTAAATACTTACATGTAGTAATCTTACATTCCATGGTGCAAAATTTGTTGCTAAGCAACCCTACGGAAAATTTTCTAACACACTGTTTCACGGGCATTCAGGGATCAATTTGTATGTCGAGCATTCATCTAAGTGTAGATGAGAGATATATAAACATGAACTTTCTCAAGGTTGCTTGTTGGTATCATTGTTCGTGTTGATTGATTGCTTTCCTTAGCTGAAGATCTCAATCTAGCGCAACCCAGCCTGGGGTGGCTATCGGGTGCCATGCTTTGCCAAAGGGCTACCCGAGATTTTGTCCGGTACTGCTTATTCACTATATTCGCAGCTAGTCCCTATATCTAGAGGCTGTTCCCCTATCCGCAACCTGGGGAGCCGGTGGATGGGTGTTACCTCACCACACCACAATGTATTGGATATAACTTTGGAATATATGGAATGGAATTGGGAACAGACTGAAGGGGGTGGAGTTCAGGTTTTTGCTACCTTGTGCCCTGTTGCAAACAAGACTAATTACGTAATCAGCAAAGGTAGTGACACAGTGAGGTATCATCAGTATCTTTGGGATGAAAATAGCTCTATCCATGGTTGGGTGTCACAACACATATTACATCCACGATTTTGAAAGGTATTTGTAGTGTTAACCGCAGTTTTTGGTAACAGTTGCAGTCAGGTTTAACTTTGCTTATGAACATCAAATGCAGAAAATGATATGGTTTGATTATACTTAGAGGAGCTTAAAAAGGAAGGTAAAAAGTGATGCAGAGATAAGAGAAACATGTCGAGAAAATGGTTTCTTAGAAATGTAAAAGTAATAGACAGATAATAGACATCATTGGCGGACGATAAAATCCTGTTTCAAAATAATATACAATGTTATACTCATAATTTGAATTCAAAAATAAGTGAACTTTTTCTATCATCTAAGTTTATTTTTGACTATTGCACAGGCCATATACGTGCATGATCTGTTGTATAGAGGCTTTTGTTCGTAAATGGTTCAAATGAAGCGACGAGAGGCCACATGTTTGAGAAGTAGGTTAGTTCTTTCCTTCTCGTTCTTTAGTCTTGTTGAATCTGATAGAGCTCACGGCCCGATAGGTAAATATACGGTATCATCAATAGTTGTTGCTTTAACTGCTTTGTTACATCATATTACAGACTTTTATTGTAATCACGAACAGGGTACATAACAATTTTTTCCCTGATGATATTCGAGTGATCTTGACCTCCAAGGGGAAGCTATAGTTAGTATTTTCCTCTCAGTAACACCAATGTTTCAATAACCAATTAGATAGATTTTCTATTACGTGGAGGATTCTTTTGATTTGGCAGGTATACTTATCGTTGTCTTCAAACATGGAGTACATTACAATTCATAAAATTACAATCCAGGCATCCCTTGCTGCCTTTCCCGATATATGCAACGGTATTGAGAGAATCCACAATATAAACGAACATACTGGAAAGGAACGGTATAAAAATGCAGGACCTTGATGGATTTGCTAAAAGAGCACAGTCGCTGTTCAAAGACACACTAGGAAATTTCAGGACGGGACAGACAAGACTCAAGAGAATAAATGATTTTTTTTGGAAAGCACTTGTGACTTGGCAAGAAGAAATTATAGGCCCTACGTTCTCGTTCAAATGACAATGAAGTTCACCTTTATAAAACATTGCCTCGGTTTGCTACCACTTTGCCGGTAACTACTATGGCGTCACCGCGATATTAAGCTGAGAACCACAATTTAGTAGATACCTTTCTCGGTGGCTAAAGCTACTTCGCGCTGACGAGGGTCGAATCCCTAGACAGCAAAATTAACTGAAAGAGGAAACGAGGCTAGTCTCGTTTGAGCTTTACTTATCCAAACATTCTTCACACGTTCATCAACTGTTCTTGTCGTTGTTTATTTCGCTACGTTTTAGTATTTATACTTGTCTTCTCGGAGAGTTACCTCAAGATGTCGGAAAGAAAAGTTCTAAATGTAAGTTATGAGAACATCTTTAGTTTCAGTAACTATTTCAGTGCAGTAGTATAAGCGAAACAAGACCCAACCATTTTCTATTTAGTACGATAAGGACATGTGTTATAAACGTAGCTAGCTAGAGCCAGGGCTTCCTATTGATTTGCTATTCTTAGTTTGTCACTGACTCGTTTTTAGCGAAGTCAAAGATCGAGACGGATATTAAGATACTAAGCTACAGACTTACGTGCAGTTACTGAGTCCAAGCAGAGTAGGAATCCATCTTTCATCCATCTTTGTGTTCTAGTAAACCGGTTTAAATGCGTTATAGAAGTGATTTTGTGGACCATGTCGAATCTGAGATTTGCCATTTGCACTATTACAGGAATTTTAATCTGGTAGAAGTCCATTCCAGTGCTTCGAGTTAAAAGGAAAACAAGCATTTTAGCTGCTAAATTTTTATAACAGTAGGCATGTTGAACATATATTTATTGAGGGTATTGCCTTTTATGACCAATTCTTCATGGTAACGTGGCCCGTGATGCGGAGCCGCGCCACAACACTATTATTGTAACTTCGATAATAGAATAAATAAATTGCTTAGTTAATTAAGCAATCTCAATGATTTCTGTGCCCCGGGAGCTTATGTCTCCCCTGGGGATGGCTCTCTGCTTATCAGGAGGTACGATGAGAGATTGCCACAACACAATCAAGGATATGACAAGCTAAATGTACTGTGATACATTGCAATATCAAAACCAACCATTTTTGTTATTTTTTCTCTTGTAGAAATACTACCCACCTGATTTTGATATCACAAAGTTGCCGAAGTTAAAGCTTCATCGTGAGAGACAATTTGTGATCCGTATTATGGCCCCTTTTAGTATGAGGTAAGTTTGGTTTACTAGTAATTGTTGGGGTCACTTTAGTCAGAGTGTGCCTCTTACCCTTTACCCTCCATTGTGCCTGTTACCCTTTACCCTCACTTGTGCCTCTTACCCATTACCGTCGATTTTGTCTGTTATCATTTGCTCCCAATTGTGCCTGCTACCCATCACCCTCAAATACCTGCTTCAATTCTGGGTGTCATGAGCATTCATTAATCAGTCAAGGTCTTTATATGCCCATTAAGGTTTGTTTTGATAATCATTAGTTGCCATCAGTTTTATCAGAGCAGAGTTACAAATACTGTATATATAGAGGTCGATCAGCAGAGGTTTCCTTTTCAGTAGCCAGATTTATAAAGGTAGACATCACATGAGCTAAAGACATTGTGTTATGTCTACATTAGGTTGAACTAAAAGTAGATCAATCTATGGTGTACATGTATAATCACTGTTGTGCTATGTCTGCTTCCAGATCAATATACATAGACTAAGTCAAAGTAAATGACGATAACTCACAGAGGTGTTAGCAAAAGATCAGTGCTCACAGGCTTTAATGATAATTAAAAGATATGGAAATTTAATAAACAGATGTAGGATGAGATGTAGGACTTGTTTTGCCACCTTTAAACCCCCAGAGTTATACCACTCACTGATAGGTGTGTGTTGATAAGTCTGCTCCAGTTAATGCAAGTGACAATCAGTGTAACTAAACGTGGCTTGTAATTAAAAACACAGATTCAGGGAAATGATGTCATATCATATGTTAATTAAGACATTCTTGTCTATGAAGGTGCACACATGTTGAAAATGTCAATGTATAGTGAATTTAACATATGAAGGTCTTGAAAACGTACAAACCTTTTAAAGGCAAGTCAGATTTTATCAGCATTGAAACAAGTGTTGTAACAGTTTTATATCAACAGCTGACAACCGTACATCAGAAACTTAAATCAAGGGGAAAAGGCATTTAAAACATTTGGAAACTTTGCAATAACTTCCATGATTCACATCAAAACTCAGAAACAAAATGCACTTATAAGTGAACAAACTTAACTCATTCACCATGAGAGATGCCATATGGTATCATAGTGAGCCTTGTCTTCAACTGGAAGGACATTTTATGGTGTCCTTATTATTTCATCTTTCAAACCTGTAGGATGTAGTTAAGCTTCCTGAGTTTCTTAAGCCATTTTCAATAGGTTATTCACTGATTGGCAAATTTGAAGCCACAAAACAATTGCATGCTTGTTCTTCAATAATGTTATGCAAAATTATGATGATGTGAGAGCTAAAGAGAGAGAAAAACGTGATAAAAAGGGTTGAGATGATGGTAACAAGACAGGCGCTCAAATGTGTAGGATTCTGACCTTGTTATTTATGACCTTCATTTCATGTTTTATTTATGAGGAAATTAAAGATGCTGAGCTGAGGTATCAATGGTTTCTATAAGGTCAGTCTGACATGTTGGTTGATGGTCTTCCCTCAGTTTCAGATGAAGAACATGGCACTGGGCTTTCAATGCAAACAAATTTTCAAGAATAGATAAATAAACATTGAGTTGAAATACCAAATACTAACTGTGTGGGGCATTGGCCAGTTAAAAGAAGCATAATGTATATATTGTTCTAGTCAGGGGAGAAGGAAGGAGTTGAGTCTATTTTGTAGCAGTTGCAGCAGAGGAAAGGACAATTATTTTGTTTATCTTTGTGATTGGCATTGGTCATTAAGAAGAAATTGTGAGAAAAAAGTTAAATTTGCCCTGATCACTTTTTCTATAAAGCTCTCCTGATGAAACACTTCTGTCTTATTGAAAGCTCTATCTTTTCTCTACAAATTTTATTTTGACCATTTTCCACTTATCAGCTTTTACACACATGAAATTTCTGATTTGAGAGTACATATGTGAATCATCAGCAACCCTAATCTCCATCTCATGTTTGCACTTGTTTACTATGTTATGCACCATCAGATTGTCAGGTGCCATGACACTGGCACCATTGTTTGTTATTTGTTTTGGTGGGAGTTTTTTAGGGGGAGGGGAGTTAAATCATTAGCTGAAAATTTTCCTTAATTGGCATATATTCATCCATGTATAATACAAGTTAAGCCTAACTGCTTGAAATGGTATCTTGATATATGACTTAAACATCGCCAAAATCCTATTTTCAAGTATTGGACACTATAATATTGACAGCCTTTATAGTGCTAATTATTTAGTGTCCATGATTTGTTTCTTTCCTAAACCATCCTGTAATAAAGCTACAAGGGATTTACCTTTTTTAGTCATGGCATGAGCTGCAGGTCATTCCGTTCCTCTGATAGGAAAAAATTGCCTGGTGTGCATTTCCTTTTCCCCAGTATTACACAAGTCAATAAATGTGGCAGTACTTGTAACTTGAGGGGGGTGATCTGTGATTGTGCTATGTCTAGGTAGATTGATACTGATCAGGCAAGATAAGTACATGGAATTTTCCTTCACAACATAGCTCAGGCTCAGGCAGCCATTTTATGTTACGTCATTGTATTTTAGAAGTGTTTATTGTGCTATTTTGTTCTTTTTTCATCTTCTTCTGCATTTGTCACCCATATGCTCCATTAGTTTGGGTTGAAAATTAGTTTGTTGAATATACATTGAAATCCTGGACTTTACTACTTTTTTTGTAGATGTAAAACCTGTGGGGATTATATTTATAAAGGTAGAAAGTTCAATTCAAGAATGGTAAGAGCATATTTATTTTGATATGGTATTTTGTGAAGTTAGCCATTGCTATGTTAGTAAACATTAAGCTATACCCTTTGTTTCAATTGCATTTATGATGGTTAGGAACATCTTGGCACTGCCTCTAAGCATTGATTTAATCACACAAATGCACTTTCACAAGAAATTGAGCTTGAAAGGCCAGGAGGATGGAAGGGTCTTTGAAACTCAAAAATGATTAATTGCCATGATGGTAGTCTTCAAAATAGTTGAAAGAAATGTTCCAAAATCAACTATGGACAGGAGCAACCATTTGTTAAAATACACTGCCCAACAGGATATATGGCACCTATTTATACTCAGAAAAATAGATATGCTAGAAAGTTAGTGCAAATCCCATTTTCCATGTTAATTCACAAGTCCATGTATGCATCACTAATCCCTTCCCTTGACCATTGGGGGAAAGTGTAGTATTTGATATTGTATTGATATGTGTAGCTTAAATAAGTATCTACATTTTTTTGGTTGTTTCCATGTTATAAGATATTGAAACATCAATATTCAAGAAGGTGATATTCTTCTATGTGTATAAATACTGTGCAGAACTCACAAAAATAAGCCCTTCCATAGACTAAATATTATGTTTTTCATATTTCATAGCTTTGAGCTGTCAGAGCCTAGTGGATAAGTCCCTGGCCCTCTGATCAAGAGGGTCAGGGTTGGTTCCCAGGAAGGTCCATGGGTTGATGTCAGGAAGGGAATCTGGTCTTAAAGTGCTCTATGCCCCAGTAGCAAGTCCCATGAAAGTGGGCTCGTCTCACCCCATGGAAAATGAGAGACACGAGACATTGAAATTTTTTAAAGAAACCCAAAACCTTTATTTTTGTTGTGAATTTTCTTGAGATGTCTCTTGAACATATTACACTATTTAGCAAACACTAGTGTTTTCTATCTTATCTGAAGACAATTTCTTTTACTGCATGTCACATTTTGTATGTATCCTTTAAATAAAACTATATGATTACACTTGTTCTTTCCCATTTTTCCAGGAAACTATCAAAGATGAAACTTATCTTGGACTCAGAAAGTACAGATTCTACATAAAATGCCCGAAATGCCTCTCAGAGATTACTTTTAAAGTAAGAACACAGTCAGCCTAATCATCATCACCATCATCATCATGATTATCATCACCATTATCATTTTATCATGTTCATCATCAGCGTCATTATCACCGTTATCGTCTTCATCATCTTCTTAAACATAATCCTTACTATCACCATGATTATTGTCATCACCATCTTCACCATTCTCGTCATCAGAATCAAAATATAATGACATTATGATCATGTGTTTACTGCAGTAAAAGTTCTGAAATGGATTGTGGTGGTCTAGAACAGTCTTTATTGAATCTGAAGGACCTGGTGAACATTGACACAGTTTAGTGTATAGTTGTACTATGCTTTGGCAACTTTTATATATCTAGTATTGAACGGATATGCAGTAGGACGCGTTTTTGGTGGAGTTTATATTTTGGAATTAGTCTCGAATTGGAATGCAAGTTGAAAATCAACAGTTTGTTGAAGGGCTGCACTCTGTTTAAGTTGAAAACAAAAAAGTAAAGCAGACATATTTTGATTTGTAGACCGATCCTGAAAAAACCGACTATGAAATGGAGCATGGGGCAACAAGGAACTTTCAAGCTTTCAAATTCGCTTCCGAAGAGGAAAACAGGCTCAAAGCTGAGAAGGAGGAAGAAGAGTTGAATAACCCGATGAAGGTAATTACTATTGCATTTGTGTCACTGAATTTGTGGTATCGTAAGATGTAGTGTTACCAAGTTAGCGAATCGGGAGGCGATTTCTTTTTTTTTGGTAAGAAATTCATTCGTTCACGTGGTACTGAATAGCATTTGGTTTAAACATGACCCATGCAAACAAACTTGTAAAAATGTGAATGAATATCAAGGACTGACATTGAAAATGTTATTAATTTCAGTGAATTTGATTGACTGCAGTATGTATGTTGAAAAGGATACATCAGATCTGCAGACAAATGGAGTTTGAAGACCAGTTTAATGGTAGCTTTGATTATCAATATTTAAAAGGAAACTCAATGTTGTACAACGTGTCATGCTTCCAAATTGAAATCTTGCTCAATTTTCAATGCTGCGTGGAGATGGAGGCTCGATTTGTATCCGATAATTTCTCTTTCTAATATCGTGATTTGCATGCCGCTTTCATTATTTTGAAGTTGAAAATGAAATAGTTGAGGCAAATGCACGCATGAATATATTTCCAGAGCAGTAACAAACCGTTTTAGGGGTCTTCAAGATCCAATTTATAGACAATGCTAAACATCATTTCACGCTTTGCATTGGTCACTATTTTAATCACCGCGGTGAGGCCTCTGTACAACTAAGATGGATGTCTCATGTAAACTCGGGTCATTGCTGGAATACCATGAACTTCCCACCATTTCTCGTAGGCGTTGGAGAACAGAACCAAAGAATCAAGACTGGAGATGAGCCGACTTGAGGACTTGGAGGATATCAAAGAAATCAACAAGAGGCACGCAGTCAGTGAGTTACGTTTGTAGGTTTTTGGTGACCAAGTTAACGTGCGCTTACGACTCCTGCCTTCATATATCAGATAATTTTTATGGTTTGCACACGTTTCTAATAATGCTGAGCTTTTATATTTCTAAAAAAGAGCGTTCGCATTTCAAACTCATTGTTTTGCAAAATTTTAACTTTCGTTATCTCCTGGATCCTCTTCTGACGGATCCTCTTCTGTAGGATGCGCATTTAATTCTATGACATTTAATTCTATGGCGACGTTATTTAGCTTGCATTTTTTTTTACAATCCCATGTTCTTCCCAACTCCGCTTTAATATCAGACTCCAGACTAAGATGACGAGAACTTGTGAAAAATGTATATAGTCTATAGGGCAATGTAAACTAATGTAAAGTTTTGTAACGCTCTTTTTGTTATCAATTCACTTGTACTTCCAATTGCGAATTTACTAAAGTTTTCAAGGCCTAGGCTCTTTTTCTCGATTTCAACACGTCTCTAATGAACTTTCCGGTCAAGTGAATGGCTTGCTCGGAGGATTACGATGAAACTGGCTGAGTAATTTACAGCCAGTCCTACCCGTGTTCTAAAGTACATTCATCTCGACATTATGTGACTAAGGCCAGTATCCCAAGGACAAGTACAATCCATCCAATCGGGCTCTTCACTCTTTCCACAATGTTTATCGTATGATTTAGTGCGGTCCATGACTATAGTGAAGACAAGTCTATAATACTAGGGCCGAACCCAAGCTGGTAGGTATCAAGTCCGACTCTGTCACGAATTGGCCCTGACGCCCCTTTTCGGGGTTGCGCAAGCTTTTATGGCGTCCGAGGTCCCCTACAATGTTTCGCGTTAAAGTATGGAAGCTACGCTAATACCCGTTTAAGCTCGTTATTGGTTTTAAAAAGGTGATTGTCGAGATTTACGGTGGTGTACTTACAAAGTAATAGTAAAAAGGGAGGTACGATTCTTGTAGCAAGTGTCATGCATGTTTTCGCACATTTCCATGAATTCTTTCGCACCTGTCGATACTTCTAAAATACTTGTCTTTAATTCCCTTAATTCACACTAGTAAATTACAAACATCCACCATGGAAGACTTGTGATTCAGGTTCATTGTTGACAAATTGCATTGAGTTACGGATTCATTTTGCATTGAGCTCTGCCGTACACCTACAGCGTTTTAAATGTTTGCGGATTGGATAGTATTTGAAAGCATGATATCTTTATGGGATCGCATGCTAGTAATATTAATGCGGACGAGGTCCACTTTTTATCGAATTGAGGAGGAAAGTATATAAATACAATCCTAATACTGAAGAGTAACAAGGATACAATTTAAATCTGCTTTGTGGATATCAAGTAGTCTAAGGTCCTGATTACTAAGGCACAGTGTCTAGCAAAGAAACAATCGCGCAAACAAATTTACAGACAAACACAAGGGTTTTAAATGTAGATCGAATTCGTCTGTGGGGTGTAAATACTTTACTGTAATTATCCTAGTAAAATTCTGGGGGTTAAGGGTTTAAGGTTAAGGGGGAAGGTTAAGGTTAAGGTGTTAAGGGGGTTAAGGTTAAGGGGGAAGAAGCTGATGGGTAGGAGGGTAAACGATAAAGTGTATTTAAAACATGAGCTACTACTATGTACGGGAGCAGTGACGTGGCCAGCCTTTTCAAACTGGGAGGACTCTTCTCCTACTGTTATCTGAAATACAACGTCTCGTGCTTACGTTCGTAAGTACACTGCCAATCTAAACTGGACTGTAGATTTGTGATGAAAATACCATGATAAAAAGTCATTATAATATGAGTTTACGAGAACTAGCTAAATTAAATACATCAACAAGTTTGTCAAGCAGAATATTGTCAGCAAAGTCCCTGCTAATTTGCAAAGTATTCTTATAAAAGCTTAGCAAGCTAGATTGTTCACCTTAAAACAACGTCATAATGACTTGTGAGATTCCTGATGTCAAGCCATCGGGAACTTTTCCGCAGTACTGACCGCAATTTTAACGTCGGATTTGGACGAATTACGAGATCGACTCTCCGGAGAAGTGGGGGGCGATTTTAACTATTATGTTGTGTGAAGTTGATGTTTGTGTACATTTCACTCTCAGATAAATGCTCGTAAACATAATATCTTCTTATGGCAATAACCTTTGCCAGGGTTTCATTAACGAATATTAATTCCTTACCAAGGCACTTAATCGTAATAGATTGCAATATGGTTTCAAATTGTTGTGCACTTTTGCACTGCAATTAATTAATTAAATTTGAACATAGTCACAAGATAATCCGGATTATCTTGTGACTATGATTTGAAGAAGCACTCTTGTCGTTTCTTTGTTAGTTGATCATGACTCCCTGCTCAAAAATCACGTCAAGTTAGAAGAAGAGATGCTTGCGCAGCAGGAGGCCGAAGATGAGGAGATGATCAGGTAAGTGCATGTTGCAAATGAAAATTGATCACCACATGTCATCTCTGATCGTCTTAAATAAATTCTAGGTAAGTTCAATTATAGGTTCCATTGATGTAGAATCAACTATAAAGGAAGTGGGGATTACCGGTGTGTAGGATAAGATGTCATCGTTTTCATTTTAAATGTAATGATATGAATTTTATTGTCGTACTAAAAGGAAACAAGTAATAATAGTTGAAGGTTTCCAACTATGTTATCCCACTATGTTATCCTGATGATGATGTATGATATTGCATCGAAAGCTTGATTAAATTATTTACAGTAAGTCTACGAGGAATTTTTTGACTCAATATATCTTAGAACGTTAGAATTTTTGCCTGGGTTTTTAAATTCCAAAACCGTATACGATTTGCACCCGGAGTCTCGATAGCCATGTTATCCCATTGCTTTGGAAATGTTACGGCTTAAGTACAAAACTGTTGTTTTTTTACAACCGATTACAGAGTTCAGACAGTTTTCTTTTTGCCAAATCAGGCAATTATTAAGGAAAATAAGGTACATCAAACTCTTTCACGTACATTTATCTACGTTATACGGAGGCTCAGTGTTGATTAATGAATGTAAAAAGGTACTGGAAAAAATACTCAGTCGTTATTTGGAAATTCAAGTTTTTTGTAATGTGTTAATGTTCGCTCGGGAGCAGATGAGGTAGAGGCCAACAGTGCTGTCTGATCAGCCAACGAAAGCATACTAAAGGAAGTTAAGCATCGAAACTTCTCAAGTGGAACCCCCGTTGTAATAGTAGCTGTACATTCTAAAATACCCAACTCCACTAATTACCAGATAAAGTCTTCAAAAAGGAAAAGTCCCCAGTAGGTAAAAAATTATAGGATCAGCGACAAATCCTTCCCTAAAATTTGCTTGATGCTCATTTAGCAGTAGTAAGGCACAGCGGTAATATGTTTCTAATGCTACACTATGCAGTATACTTGTCTGCAACAATTGTCTCACAATTGTTTTTTTAATTACTTAGTTTAACAGGGTTTTAGCAGTATTAGCCAGTCAAGAGCAGATAGTACAAATTTTAGTTACTTAATATGCTCTTGGTTTAGAATTTTAGATATGCCTAGTTTTGAAGGTTCCCTACCAACATGAATGCGTTTTTAAACAGTTCGATGATTTCTCGTGGATAACGGATGTTTCATGACTTTTTATATGCTGTGTAGTGAGCATGAGCGCATCATAAGGAACCATGTGTCTATAAAGTCTATACGCGACTTTAGTGCTTCATGTTTCGCAAGTAATACAGTGTATTGTTTTCAGGGTACGGCGAGGGACATTTTTTGTGAACACTATCAACTGTACGTTAGAACGTTTTCCCAAGGAGTTAAGGCGCTATACTTGATCTCTACGACTTTTCTTTGCTGATTATGCTGGTATTGGGAGAATAGTAAGTACGTTGACAGTTAGGAGGGGCTGTTTTCGAAGACGATCTTTTAGGTTGAGTTTGCTCTGTACCAGTCAGTGCTCCATGTATTCCATGGTTTTCTCATCAGATCGAGTTCCATCACTTTCTGGTAGATAGTTGGGTCTTTCTGCACAAATTTTTCTTTTAAGGCGGGGGAGGGCTATTTTTTCTTTTCTCAATACTATGCTTTGTATACATCACTGTCTCCTTTAAATCTTTTCCCAGCATTTCCTTTTCCTAATGCCTCATTATCAACAGATTGCTGCTAGACGCGGTTTGCTCTCCCCCTCGGGCGCATCTCAACTACCATTTTGCAACGCACTTCCCGTCCTAATAAACCGTACTTTCCCCCGGTATCCTTTTAACTGTATTTTAGGATCTCAATCATTGGCAGTACGTCGGTGACATAAGTTAGTAAATGCCACGTGCAATTGACGGGACAGTTTTCCTAGCGTGTAGTATGACGTTCGCTTGTTTATTTATTATATTCTGTGATGGTGATGTATGTATTTGTTTTCTTGATGGACAGGAAAGCATTCGGCGTGAAATCTGAGGGAGGATATATGAAGCGGTTGAATGATTCTGACAGCGATGAGGAAGAAGCCTTAGACATTACGGCTAGCATGTCTGCGAAAGTCGCGATGAAACGTTCGGCGACAGACATGCTTACAACAGTAAGTTATCGGTTACTTGACGGAGCTCTTCGCGTACGTCATTATCCCTTGAGGGGGGAAGCGATTATCGTATTGCGCACGAAGCAGGCTCATAGTTCAGCATCAAAGTCAACTCCAGCTTGATAGTAGAACTTTTTCAATCACCTCCGAATTGATATTTGTTGGATACAGAATCGGCTTGTTTATATGCATCCCAACAAGCATCTCGTGTGTCACCGATCGATAGAATACGTCAGAAGAGTCTGGAAGTGCTCCTCTTCACATGTCGTGGCCTGCTAAAACCAATCTGTGGGAAGACGTTCCCAAAGACATGAACTTCCTGTGTCGAACTGGCTATATAACGTTTTGAAGTGTATAGTGACAGTTTCAAGATGCTACTTATAGTTTCTTCATTTTAACTAATATAGTTTTTAGATATAGCACGGATTTGTTGAGCATTGATTGTGATAGTACTAGGTAAAGATTTTTCTATGTAAAATCATTAAGTGATACCGAATTATATTATTTGCTCCCGGTTAGGGCAAGGCCATTTTATAAGACAGTGGGGGAGAGGGGCTGTTGAAGCAGCACTGCGTTTAACAACATCAATCTTCGTAAGTGAAAGATAATATAGGTGCATGTTGCAGATATACTGTACATCGTGAGCCCCTAGCATTATGTATAGTTGTATCACTTGTAAATCGATTGTGCTTCTTTTAAACTCTCCTACCTGCAGGACCCAAGTGCCGCCGATGTGAAGAAAGCGAAAAGCAAGTCGACTGCCACTGCGGGACGCGATTCATTGAGCAGTTCCTTGGCTGGCTTGAAACAAATGGTGCGCAACAAAAAGTCTGCTCCTCCTAAAAGCTCTTCTTCTATCACTCGGACTTTAGCGTCAGTTTCCACATTATCAAAAGATGATGCACTTTCTAATCCAAACGAAAGGGAAAATTCGGGCGTGTCAGCTACATTGATGCCAAAACCGAATAGCCCCCAATTACAAGCAGATAGTGTGGAAAGTACCATCGTAAGTTCATCAAAGACATCCCTTACTTTGTTGGGATCTTATGATAGCAGTAGCGATGATAGCAGGGAAGATTAGAGCAGATGCCGTTTGTGGCTGTTTATTTCAAAGATCCCAGGATTTGCAACAACACTTGAACACATTTAAATCTGCGTTTTTCGCCAGCCTGTACATAGAACAGCTTTCAAACTGCTTCGTAGTTGGTGTTTACTTCGAGCTTACAGAAGAATGAACATAATGTTCTTGTGAATAGAGTGTGTTCATCTGTACATATAAGTCTGCATCTTTGTTACTTGTTACTATTGTGGTTTAGCATCGGGTGAATTGTTAAAAGATGTAATGAAAGTAGATGATATGTATAGTTGTGGGTCGATTTTGGAGACCAACGACGCTGCTTCGAATTACTTACGAAATGTGTTTCACAGTTGTATGTCCTGGTAAACCCTGTCCATTCTGTAAGGGTTCACAGTTTAATAGTTAAGAAAGTTGAATTGTAATTTTACATATTAATAAAGAATCATGACGAGTTCTCAATGGCATTACTTATTTCAATAAACGTGGTTTAGAAATGATTATTGTACGATGATGATCTACATCAATTGCGTGGCTTTCAAAAAGACAGACCCCCTCCAGATGTCCGAGACACAGCATAATTACCCCCAAAATGTAAGATTGCAAATGACTTAAGTGTTGCAGCGCTTTTGTTTTTTGTAGCTTTCAACTTCAATAATCAATAATCATTTCAATTATTTCGGCACCTTTTCAGTTTGTGCCCTCTGAATATCAGTTCAGAAAAAGACCTTTGCAAAAACATCAGACGGTGCAATTTCATTTTTTCATAATAGTATGACGGACAGCACGTCCAGCTGAGGCATCTTAACAATCTAAGGGGATTTATTAATTATCAGTCCCTGATTATCGTGATTGACTTTCCATTAACTAAGCTATCCTATTTGATCAATTTTAAAACCACTGTAGTTAACCATACTTTGAATCGGTAATCTACTACTAAGTAAAATTTATTTTGTTGTGTTAGTAATACATGTTCAGAATATCTTTATTTCATGGCCACAGCGGAATGTCCGTATACCTTCCTTAAATTTCAAACATTTATAATTGAACAAGTCTTTAGTTACATTTTGCGCAGTCCGCATCTGCATACACAGGTTTCAAATCAAGAAGATCCGAACGCGCTAGCTAAGGTACAAGTCATAGACTATTAAAAATGCAAACTCGTAGTTACTGTATACCACGTAGTGGGCAGCATCACGTTCTTTCTGGAGGGTTTTCGCTACGTTGAGCATTGCATAGGCAACTGTCGAAAAACTTCGAAAAACTTTCATTACCAGGAATGGAAATCCAGTCAAATTTTCGTACCGTTTCACCCACTTGAAGAATAATGATGCTCTTATTTATTTGGATTCTCGCTGGTATGGTTTGCATTATAGAGTCCATTTATGTTCTGTATGCTTTTGCCCTTGGATATAATACCTTGCATAAGCTGTGTTCTTTCCGGTACTGATGACCATCAACTTAAATCAGGCCGACAACAGTAGCGGTGACTGGCCAAAAATCACAAGAGGTCATCACCGTCTTGCTAACTTCTGTAAAATTTCTCGCACGTTATCATAAGATAACTCTCATAAAATTTCTTACTTGTGATTGCTACTGTGTAGGTAGGTACCAAAAGACTGCTGCTCGCCATTAAGACTTGAACTTTCGCGGCCGCACAATGTTTTCATCATATACGTTCTCCCAGAACACTCCTTTGTCCTTTGTAGTAGGATAACCGTTAGCGAACTTGTCGAGTTGTACTAGCATAAGTGATTGTGAGTGAACTTTATCTCCAAATCAGAACTCCTGAAAGAGAAGCGCATGATGGTCGGTCGCGCAAGACTGTTGATGTGGCCTACCGAATAAGAGTTATGTTATGTTCGTTGCTGTTCCTTTTCGCAATCAGGACCCTTGAGGAGCAGTTAACCCATTTTAGGCTGCACCCACTTACACACGAGGGAAAAGTTCGTTTTTGAATGTTGTACCTATTTTATGCTAAAAATCATAATTTGGGAAAAATATATTTAATATACTTAATTTCTATTTTTAAGGTGTAAAATATGTATGTTCCACTTATGGAACATTGGCCTAATTGAAGTACATTTTATAAATAGTCCGTATCTTTAAACATGCTTTAGTTTGGGGGTTCATTGAGCTTCTCGCTGACGTAATGTGGTGGTAAAGGGCTGCAAATACGAGCGCGATGATAGTTGAGAAATACAGAAGAAACCGGGAAGGATAAAGCGATACTTTTCATCAATCCTGCGCATATAAAATTTACACTACAAAATATGAACTGGCCCATTCCAGGTCTACTGGTACGAGATGCAACGTCAGATCCATTAAGTAGTACAAGGCTTTGAATTCTGGATGGTCAGTGATTCACATTGTATGCCACCTAACCCGTATACACAGAATGTGCAGCAGTCTCCGCACGCTTAATATCGCTTGTGATGTGAGTTAGGTCCTGGATGAAAGTTTGTATCTACAATAGAGATATATATCAGGTTAATGAAGTAGGTTAATGAGAAAAACAAGCAATCTAATTGAATAAATGGCCTGGTGTCCTAATAAAAGATAACTGCACCAACGATTGAACGTAAGAGGTCTCAAATTTAGCTTGCTCAGCGACTTACCTGACACAAAAAAACATAGAGGACAGAAATATGAAGCATCCTTTTCAAAAAAGAAAGGCGCTCGAAAGAACAAAAGACTCTGATTAACCAAATCAAGGAACAACTACAATTGCAGGAGACCCTTCATGATGGGCGCCGCTTGTCCCCTTGGGCTCTTCCTTGCGCCTGACCCTGCAGAGCCCACACTCTAAGTGCGTGGGTTCTGGGTTCGAATCCCTGTTGTGAAATCTTCTATTTCTCTGGTATCTTTTCGCGATTGTGTGAAAAAAGCAATAATTTTTGAGTTGAATAATAAGTATAGCATATTCTAATACAGTACAGTATAGTATAGTATAATATAACATAGTGTAATATGGTATAGCATAATACCATATAATATCGTACAATACAATATGTTATGGGATGCTATGTCTGCTCAGGTGTGATATGACACATTTTAGCAACAACAAAAAATATAGATATAGTGAAAATGAAACCATTATGAGTGATAAATATACGTATAAAAGTATACAAAAGATAACCTTTACAAGCTGTTCCACTGTGACATCCGTCATAACTGCTTCCTTCATATGTTTGTTGACCAGCATGAATAAATTGTGAGTAGCCCTACGAACATCAAGTTATGAAAATCAATGTAAGAACGCTAATTATACGAGCTTACCACATTCCATGAATTTCCCTAAATTTTTAGGCTCAGCAAAGACTATCATAACTTGAATCATAAGAACTACAAAGCTAATAGTAAAACAGTTTCCATACCATGACTTATACAATAACTTAAATAAATAAATTTAAATGAAATAAACACCTTTTTATAATAACCATGTTTCCCCCTATTTTTTGACCCATCTCCCGGCAGTAATCACACTTCTACAATCACAAAACTCTCTTCATTACTTTGAAGTAACACGATATTACAATAAACCTCAGGGCCGTAGCGACTTTATTCTGTGTATCATTTCAAAGTGCAGAGAAGTCAAAAACTGAGTTGGTATTTCAATCATTACGAAGTACCTCACTATTCACTAGAGTGGTACGAAGTGATGAAGTGATCGAAGAACCTAGTTTTTGGCGAATATTTTGCCACCATCCCCCTTTTCAAAGGCCGACCGCATTTTGCCAAGCGATTTTGTTGAAGTTCACAGTCAGCAAGAATCGGAAATCTTATGATTTCATTTTAAAGAACGTACACCTCGTTAGCAATATATCGAATAAACGAACATGATATCAGCATCCAAGGAGCTGAAGCACTGATTGTTGACACGGTGACCACAGGCAAGGAGGCGCAAGAAAATAGCGTGAATAGATCAACTAAATGCCAGGGCTCTGATAAGACCCATTGACGATACTGAATTAAATCATCATATTGCTGCTGCACCTTTCAATGCAGCTTTTTCATCAATCTTCTCAATGAAAATAAATATTTAAATGCTCACCAGTAGGTAGTACATGTTACACCCGATTTTTCCTCATATGTAACAAGACTTTATAACGAGCATAATAAATTATAAATACGTTGTGCATTGGCAAGTAAATGCAATGAATTTGCACAACCACGGCAACATGGTCTGCAAAACTGTGATACACTCAATCGGCTTTCAGACGAAGACAGATTGAATTAGTCTGATAACGTAATCATACCACTTACATTTTAATACGACCCAACAACAATGTTTTAGTTGCAGCAGTATTCTGGATATGGGTCCATTTCGATTCCCTGGAAAGGCAGAGAAATAGTTATTATAGCTACATACCTACTATAGCTACTATTATGATACAACTTTCTCATTACTTTGATGGGATTAACTTTTGCGGATGGCTTCGCGGGGATTTTAATTTCGTGGATGGTCTACTTTCAGATTTTGCGCGGATTTCGCACATCAGACTCCATGTACTTCTGGGACTCCTGTACTTTTTAAACGTCAAGTTGGCATATTAGTCATTGAATGCAGGGAGGAAATAAACAGCGTTGTTTACCTAAGGAGGCAACAATATTGAAAATAATGGAAATAGAAAAATGTTGCAGATCAGGCTTTCCCAAAGTTTATGCGGGTATTGAATTTCGCAAATGGAAGCCGATTTTTCGCGGGATGGAATTTCGCGGGATGAAATCTAATCCCATAGAAGTATTTTATGATTCATGTGGATAAAATGACACAAAGCGGTCTTTCATCTAGCTTATCAGGCTTGCAATGCATATAACGGGGTGACTATTACCACACGTACCAAGAAAAGTACACCAGGGTGCCTTCTTATCATTAGAAGGTAATCGGTTGAAGGCATCACCAATAAGACCTAGGAATATCATATCGTCAAGGTGCAGTAAAAAATGCGCAGATGATTGTCATTTTAGTTACGTCTACAAGGGGTATTTCGTCGTTAGTGGTAATGCTTTTGTTAAATTCACAAGTAGTTTCTTCTCCGGATAACGTACTAAGTACTGGATAA
>JAAAKL020004919.1:5262-20159 GCA_010016065.2 Carybdea cf. marsupialis auct. non (Linnaeus, 1758)
ATCAGGGGCTTCTCATAACAAACAGGAAAACAACCCTTCTCCCGTCCAAAAAAAAAAGCTCCCGGTGCCCAAGGGGACACGAAGGCCCCCCCCCCCCCCCCTCCCTCTCTTTATGGGAATCGTACAATGGAAATAGTATGGCTGAAAGGGCTTTGTAAAATACTTTAAGACCCAGATTTTTAGTTGCTGTATTCATTTTTGTAGCAAGTTACGAAGGCAACCTTTTCAATTACCACTGCTAACAAGGATATATACCACAATTTGTCTTCCAACTCAGTTCTGCTCTTGAATTACTCTTGCGCTGAATAGACCAACCCACGAGATAAGTATAATTATCAAATAAATGCAAGTGTCGGAGACACAGCAAAGCAAATTAAGCACAGCCATCTTACACGCACCTTAGGTGATTAATTGCAACTACCAAATAGACACCAATACTTCAAATCACAGCTACAGAATAAGAATTTTTACGCCATTTTTAAACTGTGGAAATTTCAGGGTTCTCTTTCCATTCCATAATCTCAATTAGTAGGCTGCTTTCACTATTTCTTTGCTTTCCGATTGCCAAAAAACCCCAAAACCTCAAAACCAGAAACAATATTTTAATACGACATCTACATCATCAGACTGTAAGATCTTCATAGTGAAATGTAAATGAAAGCTTACAGCACTTTGATCATAAGGTAATTTAACTCTGCTATTACAGCTGCGTATTATTCCTTGCAATATCAATCAGTTTGTATGCCCCCTTAAAGCTATGTACAGTCTTCATTATCTTTTCAATAGAAAAAAACATTCCGTCCATTGACGCGTCCAGTCGAGTAATTTCCCTCATACTTAGTAGCAGCAATGACAATGAAGGCATGGCCTATATGTCCAATTTCGAATAAGTCGCCTAATTACCAATCTAGGCGATTCGATTTGACAATTTTCAAAAAAAGCATCTGAGAATATATTTCCACAATTCGCAATGCTATACTGTCAATACCTTGGAGAGGTAACAGTCTTCGAGATCCATTAGGATAATATTAGTTCGGCGAACGTCTCGACTGCCACATATTCAAACAACGGAGTCAATTTCTAACTTAGGCCAAACACACACAAATAAGCACACCGATGGATATGTATGACAAAATTACCACGATATCGTCCATGAAATCAGAGACTTCAAGGAATTGCAAAACGTGCCTCATCGGTACAACAAACAATTCGCACCTGTTCTACCAAAATCACGTCTTCAATTAAAATTTTGGTTTTAATAAGGTCGCAGAAATAGTTTATATCCTCTTATCTTCTTATCTCAGGTCATGGTAAACATGCGTCCGTTTGCCACTCGCACAGGATCCGACAGAACCTTAATTGGCGTATATCGAAAAGCTCATGGCCAAAATTTTTAACTTTTATCTCAGTATAGTATAGTGCACCCTCCTTAGAAGCTTAAACGACACGGTCTTTCTATCCGGATTTCACAGCGTGTCTAGGGAATGGACTCGTACTTAGCAAATGCGAATTTCTGCAAGTAGCAGGTAATAAATATTAGTACTGTTTACGAATATACAAAACATCTGAACGTCTTCACTTTCAAAATCTAAGCAAAAAATTGGCGCCCCGAATTTATCATTTTAAAAAGGCTTATTCGTGGAATAGTATCTAGTATGACGTATACTTTTTGTTGAAAACCCAACACTTAAACAACCCAGTAAGAACAAAATCAGTCCTGTCTTCTCTGACTAACCGCAACTGTTACACCTTTTGAGCAATAAGATCCTAACACTGGCTTTAAAGGCCGTGCAGTTAAAATGTACTCTTCAATCAAAAGTTCTACATAAACTATTCAAAAGAATCGAGGGCGACTCAATAATGCCTGAAGAAAATAATACCCATTTGCTTCCGTGATAAAACAACTCCGGATACCTCTAAAATGCGTAGTTAGAAGGCAATGCAAGGTCTATTACAATCCGCAGAGAGTAGCGAATTTTTGCTAATCAGCTTTCCGGGTTCTTTTTAGTATTGTTGTTGTTACATGCCAGGCCTGTTGCAGACATCGGCGATCATGTCCTTCAATGCGAATAAATGCAAGGTTACTCATCCTTTTGTTAGTCGTGTAGACATTCAGGCTTTCAAGAAATATGTTTCTTACTCTTCCTCGTAGTCTCTTTCCCTCGATTTTCTTCGAGTCTATTGAGATGACCAACAAATGACCAACATATGACCAACAAATTGAAGCTGACTTTTTCTTCTCAATTTGACTCAAGATATTCGAGTGTTGGCTCCTTTTAAAACGTCATAGTTGGAACTGCGTCTCTGAATATACTGCCTGATTCAACAGAATTCGTGTAAGAGAATGGTCACTACTGTAGGTTTTGTAATAAGTTTATTTTAAGTGTAGATTGCCAATTCGCGATAGTCACATAACTTGACATGATAATGATGTGCCAATATTTTTGATAATAGGCCAAAAAGAAATCATCTTTTAATGACAGTATCACCCTTAGTTGTCATATGTCTTTAACATATCGTTATATGTATAATATTAACAGTTCTTATGTCGAGTCAATGTGCAAATGGGGCCATAGTGGAAAAACGATCAGAGTCACATTTTTCACTATTTGAGTTCCCGCTATTTTTACACTGTTCATGCCCAGTACTATCATCCCACAAACTCTCCTGAGGAACAATGATCTATGTCCAGAGCTACACACAGGTTTTAAACCTTAGTAAAATGAAAAAATGATCCGAGCCCGCTTATTGCCGAGTCTTAAGTTGAATTTTTCTCAAAACGAAGATTTGTGACTCTGATCGTTTTACCATTGGAGCCTTAAGTCCATTGTTTACATGGAATTGGCATATGATGAAAGAAACATATCTTATACATTTCACACGCAAAAAAATTATCATTAAGTTTAGATATAGATAAACGCATTTTCACGCATGGCTATATGCCTCAACCCCCATCTCTCTCTAACTTTCAGGTCATTTAAGTCTGAAAATTTTAAACCCGTTTTTTGACAAATGTCTGTAGCACAGAACATGGTTCAGACCACAATTATTTTGTAATGTTAATGATACAACAAGCATGAAACACACCATACCAAAGTAATAAGTGATGGGGCAAACGACCACTTACAATGAAATTTGCAAATCGGGCTTCAAATCTGCTTCTTCCTCCTGACTTCGCCACTTTGAGTGTTTCTGTATTCCTGCATTATCCGTCGTGTTCTTATTTTCCAATTCAGTCTCAGATATAGGATTGCCTTTTTCGCTATTTATTGTCGGATCTCTTACTTGTTCGTATTTGCTAGGAACCTGCTGCTGTCCTGTCTGTTCACTAACAGAACTCCATCCCTTACCTTTTGATCTGTCCTTTCTTCGCAACACTTAAGAAGAAATGCACGCGAGAAGCAAAGTCAAAAGCTGTGAAATATAATCTTTTCTAAGATAAATTTTGAAAGAAATAAATCCTATCAGGCTGCTATTAAACCCAACTCAAGCAATGATATTGTAAATCCTACACGACATACATATAACTCATATCTGCTTTGCGTGCTTGTAGCAATTCAACCGAAATCAATGAATCGTACGACCTAGTACTTTTTTTTAACATGCATAAACTCAGGTATACTCTCAATCAAATCAAATTTTTGTGCAAAAGGCCCTGCGTAAAAATTTACTGCGCAAAAATAGTAGTTATTCGTTTCCAGTTTCCCGTTCTTCACCTACGAATAAAATTTTCCCAAGAAACGTTTACGCTTATGAAAGAAATTCTAAGTTTAGACGTGTAGATTAAGAACATCCTCTTAAAAAACAATAAACTATTGAACAGCACAAGGCTCAGTAGCACAATGGGCACAATTAAAGTTTGATAAAACCTAAATATCCTTTGATTTTTTCTCAGTTTAATAAACAAATTGGCCAGTGAGATCAACTAGTTAAATGCACTCTGACATTACCAATCAATAAATTGCAAGGTACCACAGAATTTATGCACACTTTTATGCACACTTTTTACACACAAAATTGCACGATGTCAAAAGCAATCGAAATATGTCGCCTTAGTAGACTAGAACGTCCTTTTTGTGGCCTCAACCTTCCCCACAGGAAGCCCTTGATTCAAACATTACCACAGTTTTCTGATTATATAAAACTGCACGATATAGGGAATCCATTTTGTACTTAAAGCTTTTCTCGTCTGACACTTCTCAGTGTACAAAATCGTCGGAATACAAATAATTGAAAAGGAAGTAAACTAAATTATGAACTCTGAATGACAGATTGGTGTTGTTTTGACCAATCAGCGTCCGAGAAGCTAAATGGTTAACCAAAAATTATAATATAAATGAGTGAAGCAGTGTATGCTTAGTTTGCTTCTTTTGTGCTATGAAAACAATTCACGGCCATGGTAGACAGTTCGTAAAGTTTTGGTTATAAAAAGTTTTTTCGTTCAGAGCAGGGGGGCCGGACCTCATGCATCTCCCTTAAACCAGCGCCTGACTCTGCATTGATACCATCAATAATGATTTTTACAACCTGTTCTGATGGGTTAAAAATAAATTATCGATGGGTTCAGTGAAAACATCCAACATCTCATTCCATGCATTGGATGCAGGTTTAGGTAACCATGATTATGCGATCTCTTTATTTTAGTTACGAATAAATATCTTGAGTAGTAAATACGTTTATCAAGTTAAGTCTCAAGGTAAAATCGTGGTTGTACGCGACGTGCGGTCGCTTACAAGCGTCTGTTAATTCGCCTCCATAACCAATAAAAGGAGCACGACACGTGCGTCTAAGGCTAAAGCATCACGGCTCTCCCCTCTGTCATTAAAAACACATCTTAACCATTTGCCCCTCAAGCCTCAATTTACCGCCTTGTCATGTCTTACCGGATGCTGATAGCCATATCTCCCAGTAACTACCGTTCTCTCAATAAGAAATAGGCTTCTTATAAACTTACTTATTATTAATATAGCGATACAAATTACGGGTTGACGTTCACCAACATACACTTTCTGCGGTTTTTCAAAATCAGCATTTTTTTATTTACATTTCAAAGGAAAGAACCCTCTTTGTGCCGTTCATTTTCAGAACAAATGAAGAGAAAGGTATAGTTCAGCAAATATAGTGCGGTGGAGGCTCTGGTGCCGGAGTATTACCGCCAGTTTTCACACGATTACTATGGGCAATCACATGTACTTTTGCACTGAAGTGACGGGTCCTATCGGGACCCTTAGCTCGGCTCATAAAACGTCACGAAAGGGGAACTGATAATACTGCAGATCCGCAACCAAGGTAATTGGAAATTTCATTTGTTCACTGCCTTCCTTTCATGGTATGTCTAACGTTGAATTTATCATCGCCTGTAAAGTGCGAACTTAATAAATTCCTATCGCCTGTAAAGTTCGAAATTAATGAATTCCGATCGCCTGTAAAGTGCGAACTTAATAAATTCCTATCGCCTGTAAAGTTCGAACTTAATGAATTCCGATCGCCTGTAAAGTGCGAACTTAATAAATTCCTAAAGATCAGCAAAAAATGTCGAAGCAGCAAAGAGCTTAAGGTTTTAATAAAACCCTCCTTACACAAAACTTGAGCAAGAAAAGTCTATTTTGTATGCAAGAAAACGAAACTTACCAGGTGATGACCAAACTCTTGGTGGTAATGGTGACCTCAACTCTTCGCAGTAGTCACCATTGATATAAACGCGAGGTTTTCTGTCCTCTATAGATTTCATTTGTACATTTATAATGTCCGACGGTTCGATGCTGGTCAACCTCCTTTCCGTTAAACTTGATCTAAGTTTCGATTGTCTATCAATAAAATTATTCGAGCGTGAGATATACTTCGTTTCTTCCCTTAGTTCATAAATTCTGTTCAATGATTTACAGATATCTTTTGATAGCATATTGTCACTTTTTGAAAGGTCGCCTTGACCGAGATTACACGGTGATTCGTTTCCCGATATCTTTTCAATTGAGAAATCTGATGACAGATTGAGGCTGTTTATATTAGAAAAGTTTGCTGCTCGTCGCAACCTCGCACTGCCATCGTCGTCGTCACTAGCTAGATGGTTCGAAAGTCGAGCCGAATTTCTTTTCGAACCCATGGATTCGTCATCACTGTCATAACAGGGTACATCTGGTCTACTTCGAACTGACTCTTGTCTTTGGAGAGCTTCAACGAATTCTAGTTCGTCAAGCCGAATTGCAAGTTCGTCAACTTCCGACGCTAAACGATTTCGGTCGGCAGTCATAGTTGCTAACGATGTCTCCTTGTCCTTCATCTGCCACTCCAGTGAAGCAATAAGTTTATCCTTTTCCATACATTTAATACTTAATTGATCAATCTACAATGAAGATATCCAAGACTCATTAGCTTTACTCTATAGAAGAAGGAGGTAAGAAGGTACAAATGCGGGTAGACACTAATGAAAAGTACAATAGTTTTAGTGCCTTAAAGCAGCCTACTTCTTAAATGTCTTCTGACAAAGATAGGGTTGAGTTTAAATCATAGAGAGTACAGTAACGCTTTTTCGGAAACCGAGTCTCCGATGATTTTCGACGATTGATCGGTTCTCTCCTCAGTACTTTTCTTCAACGAGCAACCGAGACAGCAAATTGAGTCGAGAAAGGAAAATCGGATGATGACTTTATGATGTCTTCTTTTGAAGATGACAAAAGTTGATCGCCTTTTCAATTTTCAGAAAGCTCCATTTCGTTTTAGTGAAGAGTGTGTAAGGTCATTTCTCTCCACTGTGAATCATTCAATTTTCCCGCTCGCTCCTAGACACAACAAGTACTGGACGAAAAACCCGACGAATCGTCGGCTAGTTTGTCGGTTATCGGAGACTCGTTTCCGAAAAAGCGTTACTGTTCTCTCCATGATTTAAACTCAACCCAAAGATAGTGCTGCACCTGTAAAAAATACTACAAGAAACAGACGCATATCCCCATATGTGGTCTGATGCATTAAAGGACGAGGTTTTCAGCCAAAACTCGTGCTTTCATTGAGATACTGACCTAAGCTCAGTTTACAATATATGATTTCAGCACTTCTATTTTAAGAACAATTCGTATATCTTCCCTCTTTTGTACAACCATCATCTGCTGTCTCCGTGAAGGGAAGTAGCGCAAGCCGCCGTTCAAAGTGATAGAGACTTAAATCACCGTTCTGTTTAAGGAACTTTCTAAGTAGCAGCTCGTGATGGACTGCGGCAACGTCATACAAACATACAAAGGGGCGCCTCGTGTACACAGAACACGGAAAACGCATTGGTAACTCGATAGCATGGCACCGTCTATACATATCTCTCTCGCGCCATAAAGTTACGTGATGAGTTTTCCAACAGTATGTATGTTTTCCATCTCTAGACTGAATGATATAAAGCCCAACGCTACGCATAAATCAGCACAGCCAGCGATATATTACCTACATAGGCAGATTTGAGATCTAAAACGTTTTAAGCGTTTATCACAGTTGTCTCAAACAACATATGCTACATAGTCCAGTTACCACCCAAACTCCTACCAAGACGCTCTCACCAGCCGTCCAAAGATCAATCACCGTAATGGGCTTTGGCGACAAGGGGGAGAGATAATCTCTACAAATAGATACGGTCGTGGTCGTATTATCGCCCTCATTCTCACGACAAGTGCCTGTCTTTCATGTCTATCCCGGGTGTGGCCTCTCCAAAGGAAAGGAGGGATGGCTGGGATTCTTTGGCTTGCTTGACGGCAGTGCCGAAGTCCTCAACAAAAGAACCCTTAAGATCTGAAATGTTTTTGATATTCATTTCATGTTGTTTCATGTGAGGTTGTAATTTTCATCACTATTCTCCGTAGCAAAGGTGAAAACCAGGAGTGACAGCAGAGAGACTCGACAGACCTCTTTGCGTACTTAAACCCAGCCACTGAGCTGATGGATAGCTTTTCGACATTCCCATTCTGATGTGTGCAAGAGAAGCGTTCGAAATTCACTGGTTATGTGTTGTGCAAATTTAACCTTGTGCATAAATTTAAGAACTTTCATCTCGAGTAAATGTGGAATCCACTTTCGCAGTATTTTTACTCTTGTTACGTAAGGGCATTGTAACGGTTTTCGGTAATACTAACAAATCCACTGCACATTCTAGCGCCTTGAAAAAATCTTCGGTATAAGAGCTAGTTTAGTAACGATTCACCGCAAATCGATGTTACGGAGGTATGATCTGTTGCAGAGGCTGCTACAAGTCTATCTTTGAGTTGAAACGACTATCACAACAAAACATGTTTAAAACTCTCACATATTCTTTATTATATGTAAGTATCATTTCTTTCGTCCATCGAAATTCTCATTCAAAAAGCAAGGGGAATGGTCTTGCATGCTCGCTGGACAATATTCCTATCAATATGTAAGAAACTCTGTCTCATTAAACCAGTACGTTTTTAACATATGCACCCCGGTTGCTACAGCGCGGGCACCTTACAGTGCAGATTCAAGAATCAAGAACATTTCCTGTGTACATTTTATACCTTGTTCTCCTTTTTCACGCTACAGATGCTTAAAGATATTAAAAAAGGGACCCGAGCACTTACACAAGCCTTGGGGCTTACTCAAGGTTCTTCTGGCAATATTTGGGCAATACGTATCAACACATATGATGATTGTAGGGACGTGATAGAACATATCAATGTAAAATTGCCATGATATCAAGTTAGCTAGGCCTGTTATTCATGCCAAGAATAAATATCCCGGAAAGATCCCATTCTGACAATCTTTCCATACAAATGCTGATCAATAACATAACCATGTAGCCATAGTTTCAACACTAGGCATACTGTTTGATTCTCAATTCATGCCGTATTGCGGTATACAATGCATTGTATCAAGATTCCTTTAAAGAATGAAACCAATAACTGATGCTTTATAATTCAAAGAAAGACAATTCCAGTGTCTATCTTTGGGACGACAAAAAACTCAAACGCATTTCCTTTACTTCCAAAATTTCCGATGGAATAGCAGCCCTGTAAGACAAAGATTTCCTTTTCGAATCTATGTATCACAAAAGAAGCACAGCAAAAGCTGTAGGATGTTCTAAAGACAACAACAACAGATCAACATGAAAAATGTAAGTCTATGATAAAGCCTCACTCTGTCGAAATATTTACATCCCCATATTCCATTATGCTTTAAATACTGGGAGGCTGCATATTACAAATACCACCAGCAACGACACTATAAACACTACAAGTGTGATTTGATCTTTTGCTAATGAACAGAGGTGACTTTCTAACTCCTTGTTAATTCTGGTTGCTTAATTATGATGATACAACTCTAGCTTATATTCAGCGGCCAAAATGGCATACTATCTTTTAGCACTTGAATAAACATACTTATAAAGCTAAATATTCTGACGCTTGTCGACTCAGTTGTTGCCATTGATGGTACATATTTGTCACGTCTTGAGTAGGTAGTTTTCTTCGGAGCTCCGAAAATGACTACGACTCAAGACGTGACAAGTATCTACCATCAAACATACTTATGGTCTGAAACACTGGGTATAATGAACTTTCATTGATAAGAGAGGGTTTGCAAATGTCAAGTTTGAAGAGGCCGCTCTCGAAATTGCGTTGAGTTGGATGCCGATGTCCATCGCTGAGTGTCTGGGAGCTAATGGACCTAACAGAGGGAAGAGGACTATTTTATCACCAGCTTACCATAGCTCACTGCACGATATAGATAAGCAAGAACACGAAAAAACTATAACAGGAGTACCCTAGCCAATACTGAGAGCGTGGAAGAATTAACGGGGATTGGGTAAGAGTTAGCAACTAGTACAGGAAACGAATAGTAAAAAGGGAAGGCTAAGTCAAGGCTAATTTTTAACTTTTTTGTTGAAATTCAAATTGTCAAAATAGCGGATTTTACCTTCGTCTCAAGACCATGAACGTCTTGTTCCTTATCCACCATGTCCGTTGCCAGTTTGACCCATTTTTGCATGTTATTGTCTATGTGAAGAGGTAACGATAAAATACCTAATGAGTCATTATGACATTAATTGCTCTGTAAGAATCACTACCGCCGTTTGATGTCCACCACCCTATCAAAGCTACTAACATGCCCTTAAATATATACTGATAATAGGAGCTACTGCCGAATCTAGTAATCAACAAGCGTGAAAATATTTCTTGGGTGAACTGAATTGTAACCAAGGCTAAAATTTGCCATATTAATGAGAGTTTCAATACCATTTTTCACAATGCTATGTCGTGTTCACATTCATGTTTGATTCAGGTAAAACAAGGAACTGCACAGTTAAGACCCGCGTCTAATTAATAACTTGCAAAATAACACTAGAAAACGTAAGTAGATATGGCAAGCTTCTTCTAAAGTAACAACTGGCCGTACGTATGTGAAAATGTTGAGGAATGGGAACTATATAAACATTAAGAGTCTAATTCCAGTAAAAGACGCGTCCTTTCCTAGGAAATTAACGAGTCAAAAAAGGCCCATTCCAAACGATAGCTCGAGTAGAAGTCTTCAAAAACATCAAGCCAAAATAAACAATTTAAATTGTACTTATAAATTTATGGGACACACAAACGTCGATGCTGGTCTACTTTAACCTTGGAACGAAGTAGGAAACGTGAGAACTGGTACATCTATAATGTGGACGTATTGCTATAGACTCGCAGAGAGTACGTACCAAAAGTGCGTTTATTCAATGGTATCATGCCTGGAAATGAGCCAACTAAAATAAACTACATAATGACCAATTGTTATTAACAAGTTAATTCCACTTCGGGGGTTTTCGGGAGGATTTCAAGAAGCATTCCTGGATCGACAAACTCGCACCCAACTTCCTACATCGGTAAAGGTCAATAATGGACTTAACAGAAATAACAATAATAACAGGGGCCGCCTATGCATCACCTGGGGTTTGGCCCTCCATAAATCATACCGATCTCGTTGCTTAACTGCAAATGCTAACACGTCTGCCACCAAAGATCTCTATATTTAAACAAGGCAAAATCAACACTGAGGCCCTAACCTTTCATGAACTTCTGTGACAAAATTTGCAGATTTATCTTCTTTAGGTGGGCAATTTGCTCTTCCAGTTTACCCCTGCTCATCACAAGTTCGTTCTCCTTGTCAATCAAACGTTGTTGAAGCTCAGCATTTCTTGTAGCATATTCCTCACATGACAGTTGAATCTCTTCGACCTGACAATGATAATAAAACCCCTTGGAAACAAACTGACAATTCCATGTGTAAGACGGTTCACACTACGACATAAACTCTCTTCTGTTAACGTTTCATTCAATATTTACTCAAGGCTGCATAGTGAAGAAAACAACAACCCCTTTTCACAAAATAATAATTCTTTTCGGTGGGGCAAACTGATCCTTTCATCGTTGACTTGACAACTGGTCATCAGGGCATGTCCTGTTCGCTCCTAAAATCATCTTGTGATGAGAAAGTAAACCATAACGCGAAGATTTTGCATGGGGCACAGAAAAAGGTAACGTCAAGTGAACACCTTCCTTCCTTTTAAAGGTTACTGTAATTAAACATCTTCCCTTGGAAGTGGTAAGAATGTTCAACGTGAAAATCAGTCCAAATAATTTACGCACAACATCAAGAATAAGTAACCTTTTCAAGCCAAGTCTTGGAGTCAGTATCCGATTATCAATGGCATCTCTTCAGAAAGTAAAAAACAAAATAATTAACCAAATGGAAAGGTCAATGCTAACCTTGTAGTTCAAGATAAAGAAAACTTCTGAAACATACACTCGATGGTTGCAAAACATATTTTGACTCAATATACATTTTGTTTTGTGTTCAACTTTGCCCATCGCATGCTCATCGTGACCTTGTCGAGTCTGCTACTACGATCATAATACTACGTCCCCTTTCTGTCTTGTCAATGTAAGACTCGAGAGGTGAATTTAGACAAGTAAATATTATAGATGTTCTCAAAAAGTCTTCAATTCTTCGAGGCTGATCACCATAAACAAAGGTATCAAACTAACACATAACTACCATTCCATGCAAAATTAGTCACATATCCTGTTGCTGGACGCAACGCCTGGATATTTTGCAGTCGCGTAAGACATTACATTGTTGCATGCCCTGGTTTCCCTTTTGATTTCGTGGAAACAAAACGCAAACACTAAAGCCCGAACAATTCCAATTCAGACATTAGAACGTAATCATATATGCACAAAATATATTCACAATCATGTAATTTAGCCATACACTCAATAACTTTGGTCCTCAGGAAACGACCTCCCACCAATATTTTAGTTGGCTTTTCAATTGTAAGTGAGGCCCAAGTAAACTGTACCCGAAAAATCTCTGGTAAAAATGTGGTAAGTTAACAAGTGCTACAAACAGATCGTCTCAAAGACATGTGAAATCGATTATTTCGACGAGATTTTCCCTCGCAATGCAGGCTTGCAATGGTCGCACTTGCTCATGTTTGAAACAAAATATTAACTTAAAGCCCCTGATGATCTATGTGAAGGTACTTGACAAATTTTAGCCATAATTATCGGCTGTGATCCAATCCCTTGTGTACACAACATAATTCGGTCAGTTAGTTCTTGTAAATGCGAGCATATTATCAGACACCAATCGGCTTCTACGAGAATAAAATTTGTGATGCCATCATCTTCAATGTGACATTAGGGAAAGAACGGCCAAAAAGGCAAAACAAAATTGCATTTTCGTTATGAAAATGACAACGTTATCTAAACTTGTGTTCTAGTTCAAACCTCTCTCGATATTCATTGCACGGTGGCAAAACAGATCTGAGATTAAACTTCATTGCTTGCCATGCAATCGGCCTTGCTTAAGAGCGTCATTACCGAGCCATGGTAATGTAATGCCGTCTTACCACACTAAATCTGCGTGATCAAAAATACTAAGGCCTTAAGCATTCTATCCCAAGATTGACTAAACATGTGATACTTCAAAGGTAGCGCTAAACATATTCTAATTTATGTCCATACCAGCTTAGGCCTTTTCAATAACTCAGTCTGAACTATTTCAAACAAATAAACACTTTTCATATTTTTATTAAAAGACGAACGTGGTAGTGAATTTACGTTCGGACCTTCACTGGCTTCCGTCCACGCAGCAGTGGAAGTGTTATGGAAACTCAAATGCTGCTGATGAAAACAAAAGGTTTGGAAACCATTCTCTGATTGAAATGACATGGGCCTGACAATAAAAATTTTATCTTGATAAGCGGAAAACATTCAGGTAGTCTTATATCTACAATGAACAGCTACAACGAAAATTGCGAGTAAGAAAACATGGAAATTACAGCTTCCTGTTGCAAAACTCCCCTTTTCTTGTCTTCAAACAGATGATTTTGTATACCGAAAATGGCTTAAAACGTTCATCAACAGACGTCAGGGTGAAACTTTGGCTTCCATTTCAGCTTGGACAATTTATTGCTAGACAACAAAGTAAAACAATTATACAGAGATCCGTTTGTGAGTTTTGTAGTCTTTGTTCCCGTCCCTTTCCGCCCTTCTCCGCTTTGAATACTTTCCCTATAGCTGAACTCTTTAATTTGAGGGCAAGGTGAACCTACCGAGTGTCTCTGCATGCAGTCCACTACATGTTTCACTATACTATACGGTGGCTAACAAAGATGACCTCTACATTACTAGATCAACACCAGAGCAGAACAAAAAATTTTAACTCAAGTATACGACCAATAGAGAAGATGTTTTTACCTATTCAATGGCAATAGACAACGTCTTGACTGGCACATAAATAGTACATTTTAACAGTATAAGATACATGGAATTAAGTTTTAGAGTTTCAAATCGACTTCACTCTCCCGTCGGGATCTTGTACCCTCCCCTCAAGCTATCCAAGATCTTGAATATTCAGGCAATACTTTCAGGCATTCGTAGGTTGCACACATTTACAACTGCAGGTGAATACGTATACAATGGTGTGCCAAAAAAACTGCGCTTGAGAAGATAAATGTTGACACGAGAGCGGCGTGTGTAAACAACGTCAGGGTTCATCTTCCTGGGACGGCCATATGAAACACATAAAAATAGTAGAAGCATCCGTCGTGTTACAATCGTTAACAGTAGAAAGTGGAACAAGAAAAGATGACTTCATAACAGAGTTGAACCCATCTTTTAAATGATGGAAGGCAAAGTCGTTAACGACCATTACGTAGGCAATGCAAAAAATTACTACACCGTATGCTATTCCATATGCTTCCGGATTGTGGTTTAAAATAGCGCTATCAAAAAACCTTTGAAATCTCATCGGCTAAAAACATTAGACGAATTATTTTGCTGGCGCCTTTCGTCCTATTTGTGACGTCACTGTCTTCATATAGCCACTGGTATAATATGGAGCCCCTTTGATGCGTGTAAAAAATCACACACCAAATATACCTAGGAAGCGCTACTGCAGTATAAGGTCATTTTTGTCTTCAGCGGCCATCAATGTCTGGATCAAAGTTAAGGAACGGTACACCTCTTTTTGCTTCTCAAAGTCAATAAGAAACAATCAAGCATAGATTGTCATGAAGTAAAAATAAGGTTTGAACTTTCCTTAAAGCTCTCTTCATTCTTCACTCCCTCCAAATTCCATGAAGCTTCAATTTTCTCTTCCCTCAATTTCATGCCCCTCTCCAGCTCCGTTTAAGAACCCCCAATACTGCTAACCGAAGACTCAAACATTTAATTAAAGACTTGGTCCATTCAAAGAACCAAAACCTCCCTCTCCTCCACCTTCCCTCCCCTCCCCATTAATCATGCTTCCCTTCGATTTTTCTGCCTTAAAAATTGTACCAGTTTCGTCCCTTCAGTTTTGTCCTCCAATGTGTGTATGTGTGTATGTGTGTGTGTGTGGGGGGGGGGGGTTGGGGGGTTGACATTAAA
>JAAAKL020004920.1:0-20157 GCA_010016065.2 Carybdea cf. marsupialis auct. non (Linnaeus, 1758)
AGCTGATAAAGAGGCAACAATAAAGCTTGAATGAAGAAGTTCCATGTGCTTCTTGGCTACATCCAATAAAAACTGATTTTTGTTTGTTAGCTTTTTAAGACTCCTACTCATGACATGATAAATATCTACCATCTATGGCATCAACTATGTCAACAAGTGAAATGAGATTGTCTAAGACCTGTACAGAATCATGTCTCTATTTGTATCGTCCATCATATAAGAAGACGATTTGTTGAAAGGTTTGTAGACATAGACATAGAAAAAAAGAATTATTTGTTAGTTACTTTTTTCAAAGGTGAAGATTGGTTGTGAGAGTAGGGTTTTGACTATCCACCACCAGGTAAATCTGTACATATTTCAAGGAAGTACTAAAAAGCACTTTTATATATGTGTCACTTTTGTATGTTGTGCGTTACAGTTGTGAGTACAAACCTTAAAATGCAACATTGTAATGCTTTCCTAGCTCTGTCACATAACATTATCCCAGCTTCGTTAGTTCTTTTAACACTTCTTTTGTTTCGTAAAAATAGGAACGTATGTTACGATCAGAATCCCTTACCATTTAGAAGTCAAGATTATAACTGTAGAGTCGATTAAGTTAATTAAGCGATGTAAGTTCTAAAGCATTGATTGCAAGATGTCATGATAAGTTGGTCAAGTAATACCTGTGGAAAAATGAAAATTTGTTTTTGGCTGCTAACGAAGTTGGAAATGTTTCTTATTTTATGTATCGCATGAAACAGTTGAGTACCATAGGTATGGAAGTTTTTTTGTGTGTGTTTTGCATACAAGTGAAACGATATCAGGTGGTGCGTGGTGAAATTTGAATGTAACATGGTTTAGAGAATGATCAATGTCATGAGAATCATTGTTGAGATTTATCAGAGTAACAGAGGTCAGGTGTTTCATAATTCGGGATGTTCAGTGAAATCCTAGGTGATCCTTTCATAACACTCTTTTCGAATTGAGTTGTCAATTAGGATATTTTGCCTAGAGAAAGAGTGTACGTGCGATTTCAAATGTTTTCAAAGGTCATGTTTAACAGGGACGGACTGAGCTCAAAGTTATCGGACTGAAATTACTAGGGAGGTCTGCGAGACACCATTTACAGATCAGGAATGTAATCCTTGATGTTATCCACAAGAGAAGGTTAAACTGGTCCCGCCATGTCATACGAAGAGGGAAAAATACTTATGTTTACCATGCTTACAAGAAGCAGTTCGAAGGTACACGCTCAAGAGGAAGGCACCGAAAGCGATGAGCTGATCATATTTAAAGCTCGAGTGCGAAGTATTGGAGTCTCTAGAAGATGACTGGAGTCTCTAGAAGATGATTGTGGATGCAGAATGTACGAAGATCTGACAAAGATTATGCGTTTAACATAACATAACATGCAATCGTACTGCCAAGGGTTGATCTCGTGGTCGAAACATAAGTAAATATTCCCGCTATGGTGCTTTACAGCTGACAGCTCCACAACCGGATCCGGAGCCATACCATCAGCAGGAGGAACAACTTTGGCCCCTCTTCCTCGACTACATTTTTGAATTGGCGGGGCCCTTCCATTTGCAGGTGGTAACCTGGTACCAGTGTCAACTGCTACCTTTCGAGCCAAGACTTATCCTCTCCCTTCAACCAGATCTCGAATGATGACCTCTCTGTTGTTTCCTGTGCATCTTTAATAAACGTCCTTATCTCTGGGTTTGTACAGCAGAATTGATGGCGGAAGGTGGTTATCAGCCCTCGCTCAATATACCCGCTGGCACCTACCGCCATATGGTAGTACTCCATCTTCTACACCTTTACATAAATAATAATTTCCACCAGATATGAACGGAAATATGGGTATCTCTTGAGCAAAATTATAGATAGCCTATCAAGTGCTAATCACTATCATCATCATCACCATAACCATAATGGAAGTCTTACACATCGGCATCACCCTTATGCTTAATATCAGTAAACGTATTGGTACATAAGCTAACTTACACCTTCCACAGGTTTTGTGACAATTCTTTTTCATCCACCAACTGATTTTACAACGATGTTTATAGCGTCGGCAGCTTGAAGAAAAGTCCCGGCATGGATCTGTCGCGGAAAAAGAGAATGAGACTGAATACAATTAAAATACAAGTCAAATACGAGGTTTGTAAATTGCGGCAAGATAAATGTGCTTCTAGGGCTTATAACAATGCAAAGTTTTGCGTACTGCACTATCTGCGCATTTCTGTAAGACACGTGCCTTTGAAGAGCGATATCAAAGGATTCGTCTTTTTCTATGTTATATATAAACTTAAGTAAATAAATAACATGATGCAAAAGGGTTGGTTTGAAATAATAAGTTTTAAAGACATACTATACAAATACATAGTATAACATCACCGGACCTTGAACCCGTCATGCATGCACTCACAGCGTGTGCTCTATCAACTGTGCTAGGTGGCACGCGATGATCAAATACTTCAATTTGTCTAGACGTCACATAAGCTCCCACTACCGTGCTGGTGAACATCGACATCCAGCTCAACCCAGTTTTGAGACTTCCCTCTCTTCGCCATGTGACTAGACTACTGAAGAATCCCCATCATCTATACTTGGAAACTTCCAATGGGCTTTAGACAGATTGATGAACCGCTTAGCAGTACGGTAGCAACATCTTCTCTATTTCTCTAGTATATATATATATTTTTTATTTTTTGTGGCATACTAAATTGCGAGCGTAGCCTATTTTTCAGCTAGATTGAGCAATGTCCTGTGGACAGAGCACATTTAGAGGGATGGTCTCTCGTTGCTTTCCCCAACCGATAGTCTATATATCGGGCTACGCGGAATTTAAATCCACAATATCTGGCATATGAGTTTGATTCAACGAAACCATGGCAGCTCTTTAAGTATCTTATTAACACACAAAAAAGTCAAGAACGCAATTAAGAAATGAAATTGCAAAATGTAATGACGACTTGACAATGATCACAAAGAACTCAGCTCCCAAACCTGAATTCTACATAGGACACTGGACAGTATCATCACAACCACTTCATGTAGATCTGATAATAATAATAGACATAGAGGTTGGAAAGACTAGAGCGAAGATAACGATGACTGCAAACCTACATCCTTCCTTGTTCGACGGGCAATCATAGTCTTTACAAGGATTTAACTTCCAAGGGTTATAGGTATAACAAACGTAAAAATACAAAGTGTATTGAATTTTGATAACAAATATCTACTGCTTACAGCATACATTTGTACTTTCTTTTAAACATTGGGACTTGCTGCCATAGCTTGTTGTTTCAGAATTAAAATGTTGCAAGAAGAAGTAAAAAGAGCTGATCATTCGTTGATTGTCATTATGATGGAACTTTATTCGTAGATGCTCTCTTTTATTAAAGTTGATAACATTTTTATAGAAGAAAAATAGTATTTGTGGTTATTAACTATTCATACTACCTCATAGATACATCAAAAGTTAGGCTAGGTCATAACAGGTCTAAGCTTAATTCGATAAAATTTAATAAAACAATGAAAGGGGCGACCCCTGATGGATTGATACAGCTAAGACCAATCGATCACTGACCTTACAATGACGCAAATGATGTCTGATTCGTGTTTCAAACAAGACTAAGACAAACCATGGCCAAAGTGTTAGGGTTTTGTTTTGCTTATTTCACACTCTTAAGGGTAGATTTAGTACTTTAGTAAATTGATGATTACTTTTGGAAGGACACAAAGGAATAGAGCTGAAACAGCCTCCTTGCGCGACCATAACGTTTACAAAGCAATAGATTATTTTCTTTTGCAAGCTAGATAATCGTTAAAAGTTACACAGAATGCCTTCCGGATTTTTTATATAGAAAAGAAAACATCTCATGACCACCGATATCAATGCCTCTACATGTGGCTCCCTTAGAACAGTGTAGTAGGAATGTTTTGTACGTAACATCTCTGTTTTTATAAACAGAAATGTCCTATTACGGCGATCACCTTCCTTAAAATTGAAATTGGTTTAATCTTATTTCTGTATCTACGAAGACTGTGTGTTTATTGTGAACTGTCTGGAATAAACTTTCCAAGAATGGATCGTGAAGCGAGCTTCCAACTTTTGTTGTTTTTACAAGTAGCCTCTTCCACTTCGTGCAATAAGAACAAGCTATAGAAAGACAATATGTTTAAAGGGTAGCCTTGCCGCCTAGACATGAAGATTTGAGAAAATGAACGAAGCACCACTTTAAGATTATGAGGTACTAACAAGTCAGTAAAGTCCATTAAGTGTCATTGATATAACAAATTGAAACGTTTGTACTGGTAGATCTTGGTTACTTATTCCACACCAGTCAGATATCTCACTTTTTTCTATACAAAATGACCGGAGTAATAGATTGAAAAAACATCGAATAACGACCTAAGAGTCAGTGTCAAAAAAAATAAATCAGTCTTTAGATCCCTTATGCGCTAACATGGGGAGGAGCGTTAACATAGACATACACTTTTGCTGCTTCAAATTTCGAAGGCACAGATGCAGGCCCACTTTCAAATTTTAATATTTCAAACTTCCATATTTTAAACAACTACCGCTCTCTACAGTTTTACTGTTATTGCCTATCTAGGAAAGATAGTGTAATTTGTACAACTTGGGACCTACTACATCTGATTACTCAAAATCCTTTGGTTTATTTGCAGCAGATTGCTAGACAATGAAGAATGATCTGTTTGATGACATATGTTCTTTCCTTTGACTAAAAGAGGAAAACCTGACTAATCGACCCTTCTTTTCCTTTGCCATAATTTCTTGGACACTATTTTATGACCATGTAGTAATTGACCGAGATTCTGTGGAAAAAATAATACAGTTGATGCCCCTAACAAATAGTGAGAAAAATGTTCTTGTTTAGATCACATAGTTAGTTCTGTAGTCTCATAAATACTCCCATAAGCTTTGTGATAAGTAAAATGACTTGCTTTCTTGATTTTCTAGTTAATAAATCTACGTACCTGCAGATATTCCTGTAAACAGGACAGCCAGAACAGCCAAAGGAACAGCAGATGCCCACATCTTGGTGAAAGCTGTTCTATGGATCAGAACAGTCAAAGCTTGAAGTTTAAGAGTGCAATATATACGCCTAATTACACAACATACCACTCAGCAAGTCAATGTATTTACTAGTTAAGTATCACCTCCTTCAAGGGTCTTTTGAAGTGGTTTTAATTTAATTTGCATTGGTTTCAACAAGTTTATAGAGAATCACGATTTAAAACAACAGGACTTTAAGAGATGCTTGAGAGGTTCTAAGGTTTTTATCTTGTTTTGAAAGTTGGGTCTCAAGAGGGATAAATGGTACAGTAAATTAGGACCTGCTGACTAAATCCAAACCTACCATTTAAGAAACATAACTGGTCTTATATCAGCAAGGTGTAATACAGTAAATACTAGCAGAACAAATGTCACAAAAATTTTAATAATCTTTTTGCCAGTAACAATTAAGAAATTCTAGTTCTTTGCGAGCAGTCTAATTTTGATTAGGCTTAATCTATAAGAAAGGGGGTGCGGTTGCCTCAAGCTCAATGTTCTTAAATACATGCTTAAAATAAATTCATCTTTAATGCCCTTTTGTAACGAATTTGATTTAGGTACCAACTTTACCTCGTGTAAACATCCCCTATATTTCATAGTTAGCATTTAATGTCGTTCCCTCTCTATATTCCTCACTGCAATATTTTTTCTTTTCTGTGATATAGAACTGATCTAATATTCCTTTCGCTATCATCAGTCAGCAAACTCTATCAATTTGGCATTAAAAATATGCAATGTATATTTTGGGAATAGAATCGCATTGCGACTTCCACTGGACTGTGGACAGCATAATGAGCCGGATGGTAATCCCTCTATGTTCAAGTCACACACGTAGAGCTGCATGTCTATGTCCTCCGTTGGAGTATTGGGGATTTATGTGTCGACTAGAGAAATAGATCATGTTATCAACCCGGTCACCTAGCTCAGGTGATAGAGCGCACTCTGCAAATGTGTGGATCACGAGTATTAATTTCATTGGTGACATACGTTTCCATCTCTCTACTATATGCTCAAACTTTAAATTGAATTGTCAAAATATCAATTGAAGATAGTAGAGAGATAACGGATGAGCAAAGTTGGCAGATAGTAATGAGTACCTTCAAATACATCTAGCATAAGTTTTCAATCGTCAACATTTTTACTCTACTACCCTTCTTAAACGTAATGCATTTACAGCTTTATAGAATATGTTTGGAAAGAAAATTTTATGCCGATTTATATTTACCAAAAATCGTGTGTTCCAGGACATCAACCAACACCTTAATACTTTTCCGACGACAAGCAGAAGAGGCTGACGAAGGTAAACAGCTACGAAAATCAGCATCAAGCACACCTGAAAGCAGGGGCGGATCCAGCGTTTGAGTTTGGGGGGTGGGCATTTGGAAAAAATATAAGTACTCCCAGGCACTCAGCTAAGGGTGTAGCAGAAAAGCCTATATGAAACTTTGAAATTTTAAAGTTTGGGTGGGGCCATGGCTCCCTCGGCCGCCCCTCTGTATCCGCGCCTGCCTGAAAGTCCTGCAAAGCTGTACGCTAAACTTCGGATACCAGCAGCCATATCATGTGAATGCCAAACATATGCAGTTGAAAAAAATTAACTGCAAATTATTCCTTTCCATTTCAAAAACACCCAATATGACAAGTAACGTAAATAGGGAGATTTTGGAGGAGATTTTAATTGTTTACGTTACGCGTAGAACTGTACAATTAATGTGCCTGAAACAACAGGTATTACTATTTGTACACCTTTCGAGTTGTTGACTATGAAAAAGGAATGTAGTATGTATCAATTGCACTGACCAAATACCTTTTCTAACATTTAGATACTGCTATTTATGTATGAGCTGCATGAAAAAGAGATGAACCATTACATCCCAGTCCATGAAAAGAAGAGATATAAAGATAATACTCGGATGGTTTCATAAAATAGCTGCTGCTGTTCTCATCTTGATCTGAAAATGCAGCTTGTGTTGCTGCTGATGCCTATACCGCTCAGCAATAGTTCTTACATTGAAACAACCCTGGTCGATCACATTACAAACTCGAATCTTGATCGCCAGTGGATTATTTGGATAGAGGATTTCTTTTATTCGTACTGGAAGTGGAATCATGAACACTTATCAGAATAAGCAATAGTTTTGCTGTTAAAAATGTCAATTTAAGCTATATTGAAAGTTCATAGCAATATAATCACCAAATTATACCTTTATTTTCTACCGCACGAGTTTAATTAAAAACGAAATTTCAAAGAAAATTCAAGAAAACGACACAGGGAGAATTGAAACATTGTCTGGAGTACGTCAACAGACTTCCTCTACTAGACGAATCTTGCAAATTTTGCAGCCAAGAGATTGAACCAAGACTATTTGATTCTCTTCAACAAATCTACAAGGCTTCCAAAAAATAAGTTCCTTAGCGAGGAGAACCTGACACTGAAGTATTTCATTACAGTATGTCTAAACGAAGAGACCGTCAAGAAACAGCTCGCCCCCATAGAGCAATAGAAAGGGACATCTGCAAGTCCATTAATTGTTATAACTGTAGATTTTGTAAACTCTTAACACGTTGTTTTTAATATTCTATATATGGTAATATGTGGAGTCACGTGATATTAGGTCCAGGCTCCAGACGCTAGTATAAGTAGGGATTATAAAGGGATTGGAAGATGGATTGGTGAAAGGATTAGACGAAGGGTTGAATGCGAATGGACAAACTCTTGGGAGTTTGGAATATAGAGGAATGATATGTGAATAGATTCTTATGTTTTCATGAATCACTGACAGTCTTCAGTGATAGTGCTCTGACCAAGGTTTACAATAGGAGGTACAAGTTCACTTATTCTAATTACACTCACTATTAAGTATCATGCACAGCTCTTCCGATCATGCACAGCTCTTCTGATCATGCACAGCTCTTCCGATCATGCACAGCTCTTCCGATCATGCACAGCTCTTCCGATCATGCACAGTTCTTCCGGCAGATTAACAAATTGCACCATCTAAATAAAGCCTTTTTGCACATTAATTTTTCTTTCGTCTGGCATTCCTCCGGCCACAGATTATATTCCAATTAGCTCTAACACATGCTATTTGGTCAGAAAATCCCTCTGTTTTAATGCTAACGTGCTCTTTCAAATAATAGAGCTGGTTGTAAAGTTTTGTTCTCCCATTATCGACTTCACTTCGATGTTTTGTTCTCCAAGGAAAAGTTTGCCCTACATCGTATTTTTTGGATCTTTCTCTGCTTTAATCGGTGGCTGATCTCGTGATTTTTTCCTCAAATTAGCTAATCCATAGCATCCATCTGATCTGCCTCCGTTAGAGCAGGTGACATGAAGGAATATCAGAAGACACAAGTTTTTAACCAGTATATTAGTAAACAAGGGCAGAAAGGATACATTACAACCAAAAGTGTACCCCTTGATTACACTATAACATTATTGGCAGAAAAGGCTTTTAAGGAAGACTGGCTTTGTACCACGTTTTCCGTTCTGGAAAAAAGCATTTTGTGGCCCCGAATATAAGCGATCCCTGAAATTACGGTTGCCAAGCCTGCGATATAAGCCAGGTATCCAGGTCAGTGCCTTTGTAAACGAATTAAAGATGGTAATAAGATAACTGTACTTGATTACAGAAGCTAGTGCAACTGAATTAATTGCTCAAGCGCATGTTGTGCCACACTTAGACACAGCAGTTCAGGAGCAAGAGAAAATATTACAGCTTACAGGGAATAGTAAACTGGAGGAAATTTTAGAGTTTACAAACACAAAATCCGCCAACAATGGCTTACAGGTGGAGAATACCATAGTAAAAGCAATGGCAATGGATGTAAGCCAAGGTGGAAGCAGGGTAGCAGATTTGGAAAAAAGGTCGATATGCTCAGCACGAAACTCGATTCACTACTTCAGAAGGGAGTTATTTCAGATGGACCGTCACGAAATAAGCAGTGTGAACATTGTGAGAAACTGGGAAATTTACGGGGCAATTGTTACAAACTTAAAGACTGTAACAGATGCGGAAAACGTAGTCACCTTCCCAAATATTGTCGTGGTAGTGACAAACAAATGAAGTCTGCCTTGAGTGACCCATCAACCGAAAACTCAGATCTTCCTAAAGTGTCCATATTATTAATGAGTGTAGAATCGGAGGGACAAACGTAGAGATGTTGTACTATCCAGGGAGCTCATCTTCAATGTTGAAAGGGTCCGAATCATGGCTTACTAAAGAACTTATTTAGTAAGCCATGGTCCGAATACGAGCAGATTGATCACAAGCCGCCATTTTTTCCCTTAGCAAAATCGGGAGTAGGAAATTCAAGACAAAAGTCCGATACCGATGGGGTTGATAATCTTAATTTAAAATTTACAAGAAAGGATAGGAGTAAGTACGTCCTGGAGTATCAACAAATCTTGATAAGTAGTAAAATTTCACGCAACAAACTATGGGGTTCAGGCTGAGTTGAAATCACGGGAGAAAGTCTATTACCTTCGTACCTCCGGACGATTCAAATATAAAGGTCAGGTACTTTAATGAAGAGAACACAACTGGAGAAGCAGAAATTAGGATAGCGAAAGTAATAGTGATACCAGATCAGTCGCTTAAACTGATTCATAGTATAGTAACAAAGGTTCCGAAAGAACAGAATATAACAAAATCGTACGTGTTCGATCCATCGATGGATACGGAGGACATCGAATTTGGAGACGTTGTGTTTAATTCAGTTATGAAACACGTACAAATTCCCTTCTTCGATAATTCTGGGAGAGATCTATTCTTAAAACGAGGGGACGTGATACAACATCGGTAATAAATTCTTCGACGTCTGTTATACCAGAGACAACTACGATGAGGAATCGAATTCAGATCGATCACCTCAGTGAACTTCATTGAGAAACGTAAGTGAAGATGCTTAAGAAACACGAAGAAATTGTGATATTTTAGTCGGGATCATTGAAAATTCCGATTCAACATTTGTTAAAACTGAAGGACGATGTGCCTGTATATTTACTAGCTCGACGGATTCCATATAGTGAGCGAGAAGAAGTAGGTTGTTCAATACAGGAGTTATTAGACGATAGTATCATCGAGCCACCTAAATCGCCTGATAGTACTCCAATTGTCGTTGTTCGTAAACCAGACGGTTCTTTGCGCTTATGTGTTGACTATCGTATCTTAAACGCAAAGACGATACCAACACCATTTCCTATCTCATGTTTGGATGAGCTGCTCGATAAATTACACGCAGTGCAGTATCTTACTGTCATTGACATATCACATTATAGATGTGTTAGAATCCGATCAACATAAGACCGTGTTCGTTACTCCCACGGGAAAGTTCGAATTTAAGAAATTGCCATTTGGGCTTAATTGTGCCCCGTATACATTTGCTCAGGCGATGTCTAGTGTCCTTAAGGGTATGGATGCTTTCGTAGTTTCCTATTTTGATGATGTTCTCATCTTTAGCCATACACTGGATGAGCTTTTAGGCATTTCGATCTCGTGTTGTCGACGTTGCAGGAACATAATCTGCCTATTCGAAGTGTCAATTTACTAAAAATGAGGTCAAATTTGTAGGTCATACGGTAAATTGCACTGGGTATACTCCTTTGCCTCTTAAGGCAAAAGAGATCATAGATTTTAAGTGTCCGACTTCAGTATCCGAATTAAGACGTTTTCTTGGTATGTCGATAAAATTTCTTTCTACTTTCATTTGTAGTTATAGCGATAAAATCATACTACTGTGTGCTTTATTGCAGAAAGACGTTGCATTTTCTTGGTCTGAGAAATATCAAATAGCTTTTGATTAGATTAGGACGTGTTTAGAAAAGCCGTCAGTTCTTCTACTTCTTCAGTTTGATAAGCCTTTTGTTTTGCATACAGATGCATCCGGTTCTGCTTTAGGTCATATATTACCTCAAGAACTAAATGGTGAACTGCTTCCAGTCCGCTTTGGCGGTAATGTATTAAATCAGAAAGAGAGACGCTACGCCACGACTGATAAGGAACTGTTAGGAATTTACGACTCTCTCAAAAAATTGGAAGTTTATCTCAAGGACCACCTTATAATAGTTTACACAGATCACAAAGTACTGACACATTTGACAACATTTAAAGAATTGATAAATAGGCGGTAGCGTTGGATCCAAAACATCGAAGAGATGGGCCCGAAGATTTGTTATATTCCCGAAAAGGGCACTGCCGCCGCAGATTATTTTAGCAGACACATGGACAGGAAGAGAGTTTAAACATCTTGAAATGCAACTGTTTATATCTCTCAGAGGATATTGTTGACAACAATGAGTTATTGTGTGCTCGGAGAAATGACGATGCCTTGAGAAGAGTTGCACATTTTCTTGAGGAGGGAAGACAGACAACAAGACTGACCTTCCAAACGAATTTCGACGGCACGTAGATAAGCTTTATTTAGAGCGAGACATGCTCATGTATAGAAACAATGCTAAGACAACACGTGTAGTTGCTCCTCAGAGTTATCAGTCTGAAGTAATAAAACTGTGTCACAATGACTGGACTAATGGGCATTTTGGTGTTTACAAAACACACCGACACATTTTACAAAGGTTTTGGTGGCCATCTGTTCTTGATGACGTAAAACAGTACATACCTGCATGTAAGGTGTGCTTACAGATAAAACCCAAGAAAAGGAAACATGGTGCTTTAGGTGTTAGGGAGCCGCCAAAGCTTCCTTTCGATGTTGTTAGTATAGACTTCTTGACAGAGTTGCCAGTCATATCGCAGGGTAATATGCACATTCTTGTTGTCATTGATTGGTTTTCGAAGTATTTGCATTTATATCGTGTCAAAGATAGGAAGGAAGAAAACGTAGCAAGTTGTATTAGGGTTTCCTCTCTTATAAATGGCCCTCCAAATAAGATTATGTCTGACCAAGATCCAGCATTCGAAGCTAGTTTATTTCGAGAACTGATGAGGTTGTTAGGAATAAAGAAGTCTAGGACTTGTAGTTTCAACCCAAGGTTAAACGATCTGTGTGAGCAAGCAAATAGATCAGTTAAAGAAGATCTTACAGCCAGTCTAAGCGAGAATGACTTGGTTCGGAACACTTGGGATAAGTGGTGACTCGAAATGTGCTATTGCTATAATACCAGCATTCACACATCTACCGGTTTTACACCAGCTGAACAAATGTTTGGTAGAAAGTTTAGAGCACCCATAGATATTCTTTATGGTTGTGTAGCAGAGAAAGGTAATCCAATTACCTTAGACGTTTTCAAGCAAAACGTAGTGCACATGTACGATATCGTGCGGGAGAATGTAGAGATCGAGCAAGTTACCTATAAAGCGAATTATGATCGCAAGGTGTAGAGGTTGAATGTTAATGATTTGGTTTATGTATTTTTACCTCGTTTGCGTAATGTTAAGTTGACATGCAAGTGGCATGGACCACATAAGATTTCAAAATTTATGGGCCCAGTTTACATAGTGGAAATTAAAACAGACAAAGGTGTTATTACCAAGGCTGTACCAAGAGATAGACTTAAGAAAACACAATGCCAGCAGGTTTTTGAATTGAATTGAGTTGAATTGACGTTACAGCCGGAAGCTGTATGTTCAGATGTACCTGAGCTGACTCCTTTTTGCGAGTCAGATGACTCAGAGGATGAAACAGTCGAGAGGACAAATCCACGTTACTATTTACGTCCTCGTATTAATGTCCCTGCGCGATTTTATGAGTGTATTGTTAGTACAAAACAGCAATTGTAATTCAGACAGGGTTCTTTGGGGGGTTTTCAATTTCTTGCCCAAAGGGGGAGGGATCTTTTGATTGTAAATGTATTGGCTATTGTTCTTTAAGCTGTATGCCTTTGCGACACGCCTAGGCATGTCTCCCAAACTGTTCTTTTAAAGATGATACGTTATCAAAGAGCTAGTTATTATGGGATGTTCAAGAGTTTTAGTTTTAAAGGATGTTAAAATAGGTGAAAGCATCAAGATATCTAAGATTGTTTTGTAAACATTTTATTCTATATTGGATAATACAAATTTTACTGTTACAAATAAAGGTCCGTATTCCTTGAGGTAGTTTAAGCTCATTACATGCTGATCGTGCGATCATCTCCGCAAGGTCGTTTTCATAAGGGTCGATTAACGTTAATCCTTCACTTCATTGCTAAGTGTATCGATGGACAAAATTGGTTGAACAATAGAAGGCTGAAACCTGGTCGCGACCAGTTTTAAGCTGTTTTTCGTCTTTCAAATGCAAACTGCGCAGCTGCGGAGGACAAAATAGTGTTTATGGCTGCCCTTCATATCTGTTGGGTGCATTTAGAGATGATAAATGCATACGGTGATATTGATTGGATTAGACAGAGTTTAAAGGCGATGTTGTACGAAGTTGTGAAGGGAAGGGAAGCGTGGAAGGCCAGTCGATTGAGTACAGAGATTTATCCTGCGCTGAGGTCTATATCAAAAGTCATCGGAGATTTTAACCTTAGCCCATAGTGTAGAAACTTAGTTGGAGAGCAAGTGAGTCCCTGGATCTTGTAGAGGGACTGATGGATTTGCTTCATAAGGTAGTTGTAACGAACGTGACAGTGAGTTCTGTTGATTTGTGGTATTTTTCTTGTTAGGAGGCTTTAAAATCTCTCGAAACTGTGTTTTTGTATGTAGTCATCGTAGTCATATTTAGATGATTCCCGCTTGATAATGATTTCGTGCGATGCAGATGATACGTCTGTTATAACCGCAGCAGGATGAAAACACTACAGTTAAATATTATAGGTGAGAGAGAAAGAGAGAGACAGACAGAAGACGATGACTCAGTAATAGAGTCTTGAAAAGCTTCCCTGCTTTCTTGCAGAAACCTTTGACTTCGCATAACCTAAAGAACAATTTTAGATAGATAACGGATCGCACTTATGAGCTTCAACACCTTTGATTTACACAACAGTTAGACTCAGAACACAGAATCTCCTTTCATGACCAAACATTCTTTACAGATTTATTCTGCTTCCGTTGTTTAGTCGTCTCTCACTGCACTTGACTTTTTCAGGAAAGCTTAAAATAATCTAAACTGCCCTTATGATCACAGGCCAAACAATGGACTGAATTACCTGCAAATTGGGACATACGGAACACTTACGTTGAATATTTAAACAGATTCGATTAAAGCAAAATTATTTGTATAATTCCGGGGGAATCTGTTAAATTTTTTTGTCATTTGCTTAGTAAATTGGTAGCGGTTGCATATTATTTTCAGTATTACTTGATAATGACCTCCCGAGGGTGTCGAAACGTTGTGTTAACCATTTTACGCTCTAAGAGTGTTTTCATATCACAATTAAATTTTGAGACACTCAGGAAATATCTCGCGAAATCCAACATATGCCTGATCGTAGCTATTTTAGTATTCATCAGCAAGACATCTTGTTTTGGATTCATTCACAGTTTGCATTGGTCGATGGATTTGGGTTAAATCAATAACCTTTCAGCCAGCCAGCCTACGTAATTGAAGGGTAGATTTAGTGAAACACATTGAAAATTCTACTCTATTGCTACATAATCCTGCTTCAATGCCACAATGCCCCAAAATTCTACCTCAGTGCTATATTGCTACAAAATTCTACTTCAATGCTACATTGTTACAAAATTCTACTTCAATATTGCTACAAAATTCTACTTCAATGCTACATTGCTAAAAAATTCTACTTCAATATTGCTACAAAATTCTACTTCAATGCTACATTGCTACAAAATTCTACTGCAATGCTATACAACTCCACTTAACTGCTACATTACTACAAAGTTCTACTTCAATATTGCGAGAAAATTCTACTTCAATGCTACATTGCTACAAAATTCTACTTCGATATTGCTACAAAATTCTACTTCAATGCTACATTGCTACAAAATTCTACTGCAATGCTATACAATTCCACTTAAATGCTACATTACTACAAAATTCTACTTCAATATTGTGAGAAAATTCTACTTCAATGCTACATTGCTACAAAATTCTACTTCAATACTGCTACAAAATTCTGCTTCAATGCTACATAGCTACAAAATTCTACTTCGATATTGCTACAAAATTCTACTTCAATGCTACATTGCTACAAAAGTCGACTTCAATATTGCTACAAAACTCTACTTCAATGCTACATTACTACAAAAATTCTATTTCAAATATAATTGACATGCAATGCAAAAACATCAAAAATGATACAGATACAAATAATTAAAGAGAGTTCGATTCTATCCTTGCTTTTCCAATACACGACCAGCGTACTCCATGGCTTACGTAAAATACATCTATCTGAACTCTTACACACACGTTTCGTTAACTCTAAAGATACACTGAAATTCTACGATACATTGATCCTGAGGACTTAAAAGTGCAATCCATACGACAGTGCTCCTTATATTAAGGTCCACATAGGACAAAATCTCGACAGGCCTATTCTCGTGAAAGATAGCGGCTTACACAGTAGCAAGGTAAAAAAGGACACGTCCCGATACTATCAAATCGGCACACCGCATTGCCGAATCACTATTAAGAATGACCTACTCTGACTCAGCTTTACTTGCACAATATAGACAAAATATTCGTTTTCTTTGATAAACAGGGGGCAAAAATCAGTAAGAATCCTCCGTTTATTAGGTATCTGAGAGTACTGTATTGAGTTTACCTCAGACAGCTCAAACACACTGCATAGTTCTATCTTGTACTAAGTGGGTACACGTAAATGCGTCACTTCTCTCACACAGTGTTTTAAAGGAAAAAACGCAACTCTGTCGTAAATATTACATCCTTGGGTGACAGACAATAATCTACGGGTCAAATAAGCACGTAAGGTTTTACAGTAGAAATACATATCGTCACGACTGTCTCGACCTTCTTTCAAAATATAAACTACAAAGCCTTCCTATCCACACCAATCCCTGGCCACCTTGCCACTTGATTCGTACAAATTGTGCCTCAGAGGAAACTTTATATATAAAATTACAATATTTTAAAAACCGTTTTGAAGAGCAAATTAATCTAGTCTACTATTTAAAGTCAAGGCAGAAGGGACAAGTAATGAAAAAGATACTTACAGACAGCATAGCCATGCATGAAAACAGGGAAATATCAAATATAAATAATTGTCTACAATTATTTACTTCCAATAAGATTCTTGCTTTTATACAGCTGCTTTAAGTCGACGTTTACTTTGTGTCGCCTTTAGCTTTATGTCGATGTTTACTTTATATCAAAATTTACTTTATGTCAAAGTCTACTATATGTCGATGTACACTGTTTGTCGAAGTTTACACTATGTCAAAGTACACTGAATGTCAAAGTCCATTTTAAATCGATGAATACTTTATCTCAAAGTTTACCTTATGTCAAAGTTTACTATATGTCGATGTTTACTTTACATCGAAATTTACTTTATGTCGAAGTCTACTTTATGTCGATGTACACTGTTTGTCGAAGTTTACATTATGTCAAAGTACACTGAATGTCAAAGTCCATTTTAAGTCGATGAATACTTTATGTCAAAGTTTACCTTATGTCAAAGTTTACTATATGTCGATGTTTACTTTACATCGAAATTTACTTGATGTCGAAGTCTACTTTATGTCGATGTACACTGTTTGCCGAAGTTTACCTTATGTCAAAGTTTACTATATGTCGATGTTTACTTTATATCAAAATCTATTTTATGTCGAAGTCTACTTTATGTCGATGTACACTGTTTGTCGAAGTTTACATTATGTCAAAGTACACTGAATGCCAAAGTCCATATTAAGTCGATGAATACTTTATGTCAAAGTTTACTATATGTCGATGTTTACTTTACATCGAAATTTACTTTATGTCGATGTACACGTCAAAGTTTACTACATGTCGAAGTTTACTGTATGTTCAAGTGTTGGTAAATGCAAGCCGTCCCAAAAAACGTGTTTGCATACGGGATAAAAGTTCCGTTATTATACCCAGCTTCAATTGTCACCCAGTTAATCTGAAATGACTGAAGGTAGACATCTACATCAAAAGGTCGCGCATTCGTATCACGTCGGGGGCACCATTTGTAATGAATGAAGGTAGACATCTGCGTTTTAAATTTAGTAGGTAAAATATCGTGGGACCACGGGGAACCAAACTCACGTTCTCTGTAGTTACGCAACTTACGATGCTTTGTCACTAACGTCCCTTACAAACGCGAGAAAAAAAAATCAGGATGTTTATTGATGGAAATTACGTCTCTACAAATCCATTCAGATATGCATAATCAAAAACTCCACAGCTCGACAGACGACCGGATGATGAAGGGCGAGATAAACAAGAAACAGAATACACCAGGAGAAGCGTAGCTGGGACCTTGTGTCCCAAGCAAATCAAAGCAACCCCATAAATAAGACTTTAAAGTTTTAAATATTTATGCACAAGCTATATCGAAGATAGAATTGACTTGATCTATTACCTGGCAGCTGTTAATAATCATACCATCACAACAATACTTGATGTATGCTCACCAAATACAATTATTAAACATGGTGCTAAATAAAGAACATTGGTACACTACAGTGGTTAATTAAACAGTTTTAGTGATCAAAGGATTACTAAGAATTTGATAGTACGATCATCCAAGTTAATTTTCTTTCCAAAATTCTTCCCTGTAAAACGAGGAATTCGAACACTTTTGAGATAAATAAATGTTTTGTGTGACCTCTAGTCCTCCGTTATTCGAAGAATATAACTGAGCCGCTTTGTTGACAACTGATTCATTTTGATTGACGAACAAGTAATAACCTAGAAATAACTTAAATCTGTGCTACGAAATTTAAAAGCGGGGATATAATTTACTACAACCATAAACAGCAGTAGACTGCACTTCTGTCAGGAAGGGATCTGCTATCGATAAGCGAATGTACAGCAAGCTATAGACGCAAGGGAAAATGTATGGGAACAAATAAGCACCAACAGAGTATAAAGTTTAAAATAATTCGAACACAATCAATTTGAGGGTCTCTTGGACTTAAGGTTGTAACAAGACTCAATGCATCAGTAATCTACAATGACATAGAGGCCTTAACAATGAATTGCTGTACCTTTTCCCGTTGGTAATCCTGATCCTCAAGTTATCTACGATATCTATTATTCCAACCTGTCCGTTAATACAACCATACTATTTATTAGATTTCCAAACAAAACCTCCTAGTGAATTGCAACGTATGAAAATTTAAATCTCCGTCTTGCAAAATTGAACATATACCTTTGATTGACATTATACAACGTTCATTAATCCAGATTGTAAGGACTTTTGGCCTGCAGCATACCCTGATCATACACTCTCTCCACGTTCTCCTGGACACATAGTTCAAGAGCAAGAGTTGCTACAATATCCACTATAACTTATTAGCAAGCTTTGCGTTATCAGTGTTATCTACTTTTTCATTTGGGAAGGAGAATGTTGCAACTAAAGACAGATGGTCTGAAGGAAAGAGTTCAACTCCTCCATGAGAAATTAAGCGGGAGACGTCTGGAACGTCTAGGATCGACTCAAGGGTTAGCCCATCGGAATAAAAAATGTAATCCAAACAGCAAAGATAGATCTTATCATAACAAGTAATCCTTGGTTCCTCTCCCTGTGGTAGGCAAAAGAAAAGGAAAAAGTAACAACGTAAAAGTAGCTCGATAACCCAACTTCCTGTGATGGTATATCACCTTCTTTTACGTTGGTGTATAATGGTGTACTTCACTAGACCCAAAGCAAAGAAAGTTTAGGAGATCATTTCTGTGTCAGTCTGCCCGTAGAGGCAAGACAAATAAAATAAAACTTATGGATCATATCAACATTTGCAAATTTGCAGACTTTTTAGTTTTTGCTGGACATGAAATGGACTTAGTACTTTTTCAACAAAGGAAATATAAATTGCACGCCTGCCAAACGAAGGCACCTAGCAAAAATGAATCCTAACAACAATTCGGCTCTTAAAGAAGAAAATATTTAATTGACAAGCACATCTTCAACTTTACGGGCCACCAGAAATATATGCGTGTACACAGTCTTCAATACCGCCAAAACTGTCCAAATATGGGGCATAACATCACTGCCACCACGGACAAGATCCTGCGATGTTTTTAACCCTTCAATGCCAATGAGTAGATAAAAATCAAACACAAATGATCATAAACCACGCACTGTGCATGGATGGGTCTACTAAAATTATACTTGTTGTAAATAAACTGACTGCGGGTTCTTGTCTCATTTTATCAGTCTTCTTAACATAGAACCTCACTTCGAGGGCCACTCAGCGCCAATGCATTATCTATCATTAGCTATGTCAGTTTTATTCCTTATCGCAGTCATCCGAATATTATATGCCACTTTACAAATCAATTAAGGGTTTTGTATACAGATACTTCCTTGAATAATGTGGTCGACAAAGGACTGTCTTACAACTATCATCCCCTCCCCCCTAACACACAAACACACACACACATCCGAAAACCTTCTTCACAGGAATGGACAGGTGGACTGCACTTAACATTTAACTTCATACCAAAATAAAAGTAAACTACCAATGCAATTACTTTTATAAATTCCAGTTATTGTCAACAGTTCAAGGCGATTAAAATTAAATGACAGAAAGATGCAAGATGCTTTATCTTATGAACGGCGATTGTCATGTCCATCAAGACATTTCGAGGAATGATGGTGCATTAAATCAAGTCAGAATATATCAGTGAACTCATTGAATCGTGATGGAAGATCGTATTCGAATTCCTTTTCAAGAAGTGTATATATCGACTTCCCGGATTATCGACGAAGACTTCACCGTTGCACTAAATAATGCAATAGTAAAGTCTTCGTTTTCGTTGTAGGAGATCCCTGGGTTCGATCCCAGCCAGCGCCTCAAGCACTTCATGTTTATTGAGTTCTATACTATGTACTTCATGACTGATTTTGTGTCTGCCTGAGTACTTATACAATATATATATATACATATGTATATACATATATATATATATATATATATATATATATATATGTATATAAACCAAAAGAGTAGACCACTTGTTACGTTTCGCATTAGCTTTATCAACATCTTTTCTTTGTC
>JAAAKL020004921.1:0-20154 GCA_010016065.2 Carybdea cf. marsupialis auct. non (Linnaeus, 1758)
CAAAGGCACATTCCAAAGGCACATTCCAAAGGCACATTCCAAAGGCACATTCCAAAGGCACATTCCAAAGGCACATTCCAAAGGCACATTTCAAAGGCACATTCCAAAAGGCACGTTTCAAAGGCACATTTCCATAATGAAGGAAAGAAAGGATAGAGAACGGAATGAGAGTTGGATAGCCTGTGGAAGAAATGATTGGGGAAAAGGAGGAATGAAAAGAGTGCGGCGGAGTGGGAGTGAAGCAACAATTTCGTGAAACTGCCTATATGCAACAAAGCAAGTGTGTAGGGATCAACCAAGTAAAGACAGAAGACGATAAGAACGGAACAGAAAATGACAGAAGAAAGATAAAATGGAAGGAGGGATGAAAGGGATAACGAAAGCAACAGAAGGAGAATGGAAGAAGTTCAGGAATAAAAGGAAAAGGGAAAGCATGACAAAGTAGCAAATAAATGAAAGAATGGAAGGTGAGGGGATTAAAGAAGAAATAGTTGAGACGAGGAAGCAAGGGCGGTAAAAGGGACCAATAAATAGATCGCTTTAAAATAAAGTTATCATAGCAGTCTATCACATAAGATCCTTCTGTAAGTAACGATAAGAGGTCAATTTTGATAGTGTAGTCAAAATAGAGTTCGATACTCACCATCAAATGTTAGTCCCAGATCTGCATCTTCACTTGGCTTGATCAGTTCGACAGCAAGTGTTCCGTCAGAAAATACGTATGGCTCTAGTGGAGGATCAAGGAGAATGAAAATTATCAACAAATGGCTTCAAAAAGACCGAAATCCCCTCATTTTAGTATGTAAAAACGGTATTTGGTGCTTTTAAACCGATTTATCAGTTTATATAGAATGAGTGAGGCCGGTGTGCGTTTCATGTTCAACCCCTACTACAGAATCAGTCTGGCAAAGCCCTTGGCTTCAAAAACATAACAACCTTAGATTTCAAACAATCAATGTCTATTTGATTGACAAAATAGAAACTACCAAAATTCTCTCATTATTAGCTATTAAACCTACAAAGCCTAACATTTCCCACTCTACTCCTACCATCAAAACTGACGACGGAAGGCTTTAATATAACAGCTGTTGAAGAGACGACGCTAAAATGGAAATTGTCATCGTACTCTGAAGCTTCCTCTTCTTCAAGTCTTCTGGCTATACTAAAGGTATTAAAACTCAATAAACTTTACCTATGCGTTTTAGGATGACAACCATTTGTTGCTTATCAATTGGCAATACTCTGAACGTCGATTCAATTTAACAGATAGCTCTAATTTAGTATGCACTTACTTAATTATTCGTAATAACAAGACGAAGGGAGCATTGCCTTTGTGGGCAAAAGACTCAATCTACGACTATTGCCACATTATAACCTCGAGGATTGGTCTTGCAACTTAAAACTGAGTAACAGCTGGGTTACATGAGCGCATTGCATTTACATATGTGAAAACGAGGCAAACCTAAAAAACTACATGGTTACATTAAGAACGAACTTTAAGGCCTGGGACATCCAAGAAGTAGAATACGAAAAACCCTCTCAAAATGTGTTCACAGGGCAAGACTTAAAGTAATTGATGTGGACGGCAACGGGGGAAAGCTACTTGTATGAAAAACCTACATAGTTTAGTCAGGCCAAATTTCAGTGGTCTTGAAGCAAACACGTATTAATTTTCATATCACAAACACAATATTGCAATGCTCATGAGTCCTCAATGAATGACATGCCTCTGCACATCGCAATGCGGAGGGATCACTAAACCGCTGATAAAAAGCAACCTGCGTCTAATGCATATAGGAAGTAAAAATGCTGGTTCGAAGGGCTGCGAGTGTAGCATAGATTATGCGGAAAAGGTCGTTTACCTATGGGAATCATGTGATAAAGAACTTCGAGGGTGTAGTCATTCTGGATAAATGACAAAACATCCTTTACTTGACTGATATGTAGTCCAGCCACAGATTTACCGTTAACCTTCAGAATTTCATCTCCTGGAAAGAGCAAACCGGACCTAAAATGTGTGGAAAAAATGAGTCATTAGCGATCACATGGTTGCAGGGAAATTTGTCGAATTAGGTCTGTTGGTGACGAAAGAAAGAAAGTTCTTAAAATATCTAGCTCACAAAATTTTACACATACTAACAGATTATGACTTAGTTTATCTGATATTACGACAAATCTTTACATATACAAAGTTATGGCGCAGTTTTGGTAGAACAAAGTAAGCTATAGATCTTAACCCAATACGACCTGAAAACATATCTATGCAAAGCCTTTTCAATTACATTAGATGCAACAGGAACTGGCGGAAAAGACATGGAAGATTGCGAAGCTGAAAAAGTGCAACCATAGTGAGCCATATTAGTTTCCTCTTTTCAGATACTACTAACAGTTCACCTGTTCACAACTCTTTTTGAATAGATGTGAAAAATACATGATTTTTCCTGAACGATCTCTGTGCAACATGTTTACTTCGCGGGTGATTTAATCTGTTTTAGAACGTTTGGGTATAAAACGAACATAAATTTTAAAAAATACACGATCAAATATATTTTATTACGATGCACAGAGGGGCACTAATCAGTTTCATTATTTTTAAAAGTGCTTACAAAATGTAACGCAAGGGAACTTTGATGAAAATGAGCTTTCCACACGAGACAAAAGTTTTTCACGTGATTTTCAGTGTAATTTTTACTTCGATACTTTTATACTTTTACAGTAAACCCAGCAGTATATTTGTGAAGAATAATTCTGCTTCTAAACATCCGCTTAAGTTTGCACCCCAACCCTAGTAAGAGAAATACCGATACTAGGGCAATGTCAACAACCACGGACACTTGTAATTGGAATGGCTTGTTTCAAAACTGAAAAAAATACGTCAAGAGACAAATAACGAAAGATCTCCTTTCTCCTTTACTACCAAGTGGCAGCTATCGCTTCTGACCATACGTAAATGCTTGTTGGACAAGCTAATCACATTGTTGATTCTGTTCACTGCGAAGGACAGCTGTCAGGGAGTTCACAATAAATGCTCTACGAATCGGTTTGCAGAAAAATCAGAACTTTTTTATCAAAGCGGGAATTCTGGTTCTTCCAAATCAAACCCCTGCGGCATCAGACTAATGTTTATTTAAATAACAGTATCCACAGCTTTTCAAAATAAAAGCCACATCACATCGATCATCGAAGACTGGTTGTTTTCCACTTGAAACAGACATTGAATTTATGTAAATTGGACAAGGATGTCTCCCATAAATGTCACAGCATTCATCCTAGCAAACAAAATATTTGTTTCCAGAATGTTTTAATGAGTTCCTGTCAATAGTCGGACATACACATATGATTGTTGATCAGAATATAAATAAAGGGGAAGGGTAGGCACTCTATGTCAAGGCCGGCAAACAATGATCCATCAAGGAGAACGAATATTGAGAAAGTAAAGTAATAAATGAAGACGAATGAATTTGTAAACTTGACTGAATATTGCAAACATAATATCTAAAGCAGAAAACCGTGCCGATTGGAGAGAAGTGGTTGACAAGTTATTAATGGTGCCCCTACGGCCGATCAGATGAAGGGATGAACCAACCAAACAACCAATATCTAAGTATAGTCAGTAGGTGCGACAAAAATAAATGGTTATAAAAACGCGCTTGTCAAAATACATCATCAAGCGTTCATTTTTTGATAAAGAATGGACGAGGATAGTTCCTCAAAACTGTATCTTCACCGTCAAACAATTATTTACAACTTCTGAACCGAAATAAAGTTTAAATGCGCTCATAATATAACCAAATCGGTTAAATAAATCATGAGTATCACACTATCTCGAGAATTTAATAAAATAACAAAATATGTCAGTTTCAAAAACATCAGCAAATTCGAACACGCAAGGGACAAATATTTATTAGATGTGTAACCATCGGGGGCAGGGGGCAACAATTTTGAATTTAACATTTTTGCTATTCAGTTTTTACTTGAAAATATGTGTACTGAACTTTTTTCTGTCGCTCCTTCCCCCAAAATACGTTTCTGCTATCACACCCTTCCCCAAATACGTTTCTGCTGTCATCCCCTTTCTCCCAATACGTTTCTGCCGTCATCCCCTTTACTCAAATACGTCGTTTCTGTTGTCACCCCCTTCCCTAAGACGTTTCTGCAATCACCCCTTCTCCCAATACGTTTCTACTGTCACCACCACCCCCAATACGGTCCTGGTGGTTACCCCATCATAGATGTTATTCGAATCAGCGAGTCTTCAAATGATGCAGCAGTATTTCCTGATAAGGAAGACTGTGTAGTTATATTCTGTTCGAAGTGACGAAACTTCTAACTAAACAGCATCCTAATTAGCGGATGTTCTATTGTACAGTGACTTGGAAACTGTGAACGCATGCTATTGATATTTTTACCAGTCAAAAGGAAAGCGAACGACGAGAAATGGGGAATTAAAACGGGGACATTTTTCGCATAAGATAATATACGCTGATGTGCCTCAACCAAAGCTATAACGACGTGTGGTTGGGGCCCCGATTTCATACTCCATCTCTTCAAAGGCACGACGCAGCTAAGTGGAAACATCTAAAGCAGAGATTCTCGTGAATTATCATCGATTAACATAAGAAACATTTTAGCCTCCCTAAAAAGCCATTACTTCAAACGTGGAAGTAAGTCTGCACCTGCTTCTGAAAAGTAGATTGTCCTTAGCACTCGAAAGTCAGTTGTTACCCTTCTCTGTATGGATGACAAATTACCGCTAATTACTGCTTTTTATTTTACATAACGGAAAATTAAAGCAATCTTGATAAAGCTGCCAAACCAAGATGCACCTTACTAAAATGAAGAAGTATCTTATTCCACTAATAGCTATCTAATTTTGTATCGATTTTGAAATCGGTACCGGGAAACGCTATTATCAACAACGCCTTCTATAATTCTCTCCTACCTTCAAATTCATGAAGAAAACTTTCGTTATCTACTACGGACCACCATTTATGACCTGTGTTCGACATGCCGGTTCGTCCAAGTAAATCTGTGACAAACACCGCTTCAAATTTTGGAATTACAAGTCACCCTAAGAACATAGCACTCTACAAAATTTTGCTCAGTCTTTTTGAAATGTTAAATCCTACTACGCTTATATATGAATACCCCATGTACCTTGACACCATGCTTTTCTCCTCTACGTCAGTAATTGTTATTGGCCGCCTGATCAACGCGTCTCTGCTTTCACCACCTGTTACAAAACAAAAACGAGATGAAGTGACTCACGCTTATGTATATACAGTTATACACAAATATGCTAGCAACCGATATTTCCCAATGGCCATATGATAACAACGAATCAATAGGTGAGGCGAGTCTGAGGGGCTGTACACCCCATCCCACCTAACTCAGGGCACAATGGCGGTGGGGGGGGGGGTAAAGACAGTAAAGATATATTACAAGAAAACGAATGAGGAAACTAACAACGTAAGAACAACTATAACCTTACAGCATTTACGCCATTGTAAACAACGACAGAGCCATAATGAGAGAGGTGCAATCAAATGTTACTCTCTTCCGCAACATAGGCAAACTACTTAAACATACTTTTCTACTCTCAAGTTGCAACACGTTTTAACCTGCGAAGAGTACAGCCTACCTTAAAGTTCTTGCATGGCAGTCTGAAGGTAACTTACATATAACATTTATGGAAATTGTGGCACCCTGTGGAGACCTGGGTCTACATCACCTGAGGTGGAAGATACTTAATTTTTAAAACCAAATGTGAACAATTAAGTAGCAAGCATTGTTTGCCAATACAACTCATTTATACTCTACAATGCAATCTGTTGCCTAAAATAAAAAAATAATAACCGATTACGGGAGAAATTAGGCTTCTTCACATTTTGCTCACTTTTCTTTCTCTCTTTCTAAACTTTCTCCAATTCTTTGAAAATCGTAAAGCAGCCCTGAGCACTACATTTTCATGCAGCCTCTAGTCTTGCTATTATATTTCATGAAATCTATCTAAGGCTTTGCCAAGTTCAGCTAGATATGAATCCGGATATCCTCAAATTTTGGCAGGAGTCCCCTTAGAATGGGTAACTTTCAATTTACATCTTTAGTAACCATGCAGGGTTTTCTACAATGTTTTTGCATTATAGGGACGTGTTTAAAATATACTATTTGGAGCATGACATTCCAAATCTTTAAGGTTCATTTAAAAATCCTTGCTTCAATAGCTGGTTTTCAGGTGGTTCAAATCAACCCTCTGCACTTTAATAACAAGAAGGGAAAAATGCTAACATCGATCTTCATGACATTGACCGAGTTACCCAAGAAGAACTGATACGAAACGACACACTGCAAACATATATATATGTTTACAACTTAAAATACCTCCTGTTTACAAAAAGATAAAAATACTCACTAAAATACCTGCTAAAAAAAAATTGTTTACTTAATAAAATTCCCAATACTTACTTCGTTTGGTAAGTATTGGGAATTTTATTATGTAAACAAATTTTTTAGCAGGTATTTTAGTGAGTATTTTTATCTTTTTGTAAACAGGGGGTATCTTGAGTTGTAAACATTTAGCGGTATAAAATGTCCAGGCATGGTAGTGAAAGTTGCCAGAAGAAGGAATGAAATCTTTCGAAAGCTCACCATGAGCAAGAGCCAACGTTTTATTGTTTATATTATACTATTTTAATTTAATGGTTTAGTAGGTCTGTTCTTGCTTTATATATATATATATATATATATAATAGATATATAAATATAATAGATATATAAACTTTAAAATAGCAGGACCAGACCCATTGCAAAAATATATAAAAAGACAAATAAAAACAACAACTGGTATAGCTGTCAGCTAATACCATTTACTCTTAACGTGTTTACCAAATGGCGAAGTACGCCATATAGACTACTCTTTCCCATTGTATTCAAATGTTCCGTCAAAGGTAGACTTTATTCCTTTGTTAATCTCTACTAAGCCCAGTAATACATAAATAATCTCATACGCAGAACGGAAATAACAGACGGCAAACATTTTCGATCCATAAACATCACTTTAAGAGTTTGAGAAGATAAGAGGCGAATCCAAAACTTGACTAGTCAAGATCAGTATTACCATCAAATCAAAATTAGATGAGGTAGAATATGCTTGAAGAGATCTTGAAATATGGGGGATCACAAGGAGGAACCACTTAAACATTTCTTGTGAAGTTACTGGGGTAGGCCACTGACAGTCATACCCATCATGCAGGTTTAGGCATTTCCGCGCGTTAAGCGGAGATAAAGTGTGACGTCACGATTTTGAAAATGTTTGAATTATGGAAATAATACTCAAGTTTCACGGTGCCCTATTAGTAAATACTTCAATGGCCAATATTGAGAGTGATACCTTTTCAGAATACTGAGATATCAGTTTTCAAAATTTTACAGTTCTCTAACAAAACCTTATTATTTGATGCTGGTTATTAACGTAAGGCTCCAAGGAATGTTAACAGAGTTTTTAAAGACAGACTTGAGATTTAAAAGCCTTTAGTTTAAACGCTATATAAACTGCAGGTCTTTGGGGAAACAGCCATTTCCAGGGTTGCCTTTAGATATCTGGAGTCAAACTATATCACTTCCAAAACTCTTGATTTGTGACGTCATCACTTTCCTCACCTCCTCATAATGACAACTCATCTGATTCATGGAAGCCTGCTATAAGTTCGTAGGACGAGTGCATTAGATTTCAGCATCAACTGTACTCTTCTACAACTTTAATGCCTGCTCTTAATTATCATCGGCGATACTGTATATGGGAGATTAAATATCTAGTTAAAGGATATTAAAGAAAGGTCCCACTCTACTAGCTTTTCGGGTATACAATAGTCACTCTGCTACGCTGGCTCTGCTCCCTGTACTATGTCGACACATGAAACATTTTTACAGAGCGTATCCGATAGGCCACGAAGGTTTTCTTCTCCAACATTGTTCATCACGGCACGACAAGCTCGCCCTTGGCTGCTTTTAGACGTAGTGCAACAGTTTTGTAGTAACGTATATAAGCGACCATGGAGAATTAGATCATGCCAATGAACATCTCTAAAACATCGACGAGTAATACAAGTGGAAAATACATACTAAGAAACTCTGCGTGACCAAATTGCATTAAACCAACCTTTCACCGAGAAGCCCAATCCATCTTCCTCCGTCTGTAGGTGGAGAACAGTGATCTTGATATGCTCATTGTCTATAAACGGAATAAAATCAACAAACGATGGATACTCCACACTTTCATATTGCTCGCTTCTGTTGCCATACAAGCAACTTGAACTGCTTTCATGCATATTATATGATTAAAAAATTGCTTGGTGCCTGCATTACTCTCCTGTACTCTTCTAAGCCTTCCTCACTCACTCCATATGATGTATTAACTCCGACACGGCAGGACATTCAACACTCAAGGAAATCTCTTACGAAATATTCTCATAAATGGCTCTATATTTTCCCACCAAAGATTACGAGAGTATTAAGGCTTCAGTTCAACACACATAGTCAGGCTTGTCTTGAGCAATAAATACTCTATTCTTTCCCGTAGCACGTTATAGATTAGTTTCATCACTCTGTCAATGGCGTATTCACTAGCATACTTGATAAATGGAGAGAACGTTTGATGTAACAGCGACAAACAGTTGCGCTTCTAATCGAAACATTTTTCATATCACCATAAGTCGTGCTCAAAGGATCACAAACATTTCTACTAAGTTTTATTCTTGCTTTTGCTTACAGGTATTTGCTAAATATAGTTACACAGTCATGTCTATTGCCATCACTAATTGCGTTTTAAAGCACTTTGTACTTGAACAAGGGCCAATCCTTACAAAGTCACTTCGACTACCTAAACACCTCAGTTTTAAACCTCCCGAAATGGCCAAGTTATAAGAAACTTGCAGGACACAATTTTGCTGCTGCATACAAAGAACATATAGTTCAGCACCCTGTGTTACATCATGCATTGAGGTCGTAAATATCGCCGCTGGTCAATGAGTCTGTCGTTATAAATGCTGCAAATTATCAAGGTCTTCCGATTACGACGGACAACAAATATATACGAATAAACCAGAAAGAATTATTTACGATTTAAAAACGAATAAGGTGTCAGGAAACTTTACATTCCACCTAACGTTGCCTTGATGACGGCACATATGCATTCCTTTTAACATCAATAATCTAAGGTAAACTGTATAATACCTGCACTTGGTAATTTATATTGAACCTCAATAAGAAGATTCTTTCCTGCGTGCTGCACCAGTTGTATAATCTGTGCATGCTGAAATTCTCTAATATCTGTATCATTGATGCTGATAATATCTTCACCCACACAAAAGTAGTCGCATCTAAAATTAAAATAAAACGACATTAAGACACACCTTTCAACCACTGATCTCTAAAAATGACAGGACGCGCGCATCTTCCGTCTCAAAAAAAGGTCAGTCTCTGAACGCCATCAAACAAAGCTTATAAACAATGTTACGTAACATCGCGGGCCTTCTCACGCTATTTTAACTAATGGGGGCCATTACTGGTGACTACACTTCTTGGCTGTTGGAAACCATGGGAAGCTCGATCCAGTCTTTTTTAGAGACTAGTGGTTTCAACAGAGGTTATTTCTAATCTTGACGAGAACTAACATACACCTACGAATTGCATCAATTTGAGGACACAGAAGCACCAACACACTTTTCGACCCTTCAATAACATCGGCAATTGATTTTACACGCAATAAAACGGATGTATCATTCCCCAATAATTATAGGTGGACTAAGTACTTGCAGCTTTGTTGTTCGTGTCACGTCCCTACATTGAACTAGTTCTATATCTATGAATAACAGTAGAAAGCTATTAATGCAGATATCTCTCCTGCCACAAATTTAAATGTTGTGGAAATGGAGTACATGACATGGAGTAATCTACAAGAAGCAGTACTCCAAGACTGGCCTTTCTGTCTCGTCACCCAAAATCGTGCACAAAGTCGCACAAAAATGCAAATTTTCGTTTTTCTGTTTCGTCTATCAAATCTCCCACATCAAGTCAGAAACATTCAATCTAAGGTTAGATCTTTCATTTATGAATCCTTAATGTGTGATTTCTCACCAACTCTGATAATACTGACCAGAAATCCTTAATGGGCTTACGTTCTGCATTACGTAAACATCATGACCTGCCAAATACAGAAATAAGCGTCATTTCTGTTCTCCAGTAAAAGTCCATGACGTAAGTATTACCACTACTTTAATAAGGTTGAAAAAAATTGTTGTAGTTGACATTTACTAGCTGTAAAGCCTACAGGTGAATTATAGACCACTGTCGTCCACTAACACTGGATCGACTTGCATGATTTTAATCAATTCTATGCAATCAAGAATGAATGACTTACTGGTCAGCAATGCCTCCTTTCCGAATGTTCGAAATAAATGGTGGGCAACCCTTATCTGTACCCCCTGCGAGAAAGAAAATAACTTTAAAAACCTTATGATACGAAAGGCTACTTGATACTTTGCTGCATGTAAGTTAGTAGCATGCAGTCTTGTATGTCACTTAACATAATATCAACTTATATTATACTTAACATAATATATCGTTGACACCTAGGGTTAAAAAATTGGTAATGGACCGGCCTTACAACGTCGCAGCAAGTTTTCACGGCGTGTTACAACAGACATTTGGTCGCCGATGTCAATTGATATGGCACCCGAAGAAAAAGAAGAATGGCAAAGTGTCTTGACGTACAAATCCACTAACCACCTTTGTTAGACTTCGTAGTAGTAGAAGTTTCAATTGATGATCACACCTTAGAACCAACAGTCCTTAGACAAACCTGTATCTCCACATTCGTACGAAGTCAGATAACCATCCTAATTATTATTTTTCATTTTATCATGCTGTCAAGTAATCTTAAGATATTTCTTTGTTTGTGATGATACTTCCATGATTATAACGATAGTGATGATAGTTGTGATAATAATAGTGATAATCTTTATGATGACGATCACAGTATAATAACAGTGATTGCAGGATTATTATCTTGATTACAGAATGATTATTTTGATAATGATGATGATGATGATGATAATGATGATGATGATGATAATGATGATGATGATGGTGATCATAACAGTATGATGATGATGATGATGATGATGATGATGATGATGATGATGATGAGTACAATGATGATGGCGACAATGATGATGAGTGCTTCTTTGTGCTAGTTACAATGTTGCAAAGTTTGAATGGTAGAATTTTTTACCGGACTTTAGGATTGTAAAGATAGACATGAAACTGAGATAAAATGCAGTAAATTTCGCAACTCAAAATTGAGATAAAGTAGCCTACCAGATATTGTAAGACCAATACTGTCCTCCTTCTTTTTCTTGTTCAATTCTATAATGGCAGTACCTGTAAAAATAAACATATGAAAATAAATACAACACCATTTATTGGTTATTAAATAAACAACTGTTATTTTCAAGGTTCATCTGAACTTTTCCGTACTTTCAGGCCATTCTTCAATAAGTCATGAAATGTGCTTTTAAAAAATTAATATCTATTTGAACAAATTATAAACTGACATGTAACATTTATCAAGAAGGAACAAAATTGCATCTTTGTTCTCATATTAATTCTTAAGCTTGGCAGTCAGTGCTGTTACCACTGAAGGTTGGGGGCAACAGCCCCTCCAATAATTCCCAAGGTCATTGAAAAAATTTAACACAGTCTGTCTTTTCCTCCCTGAATACTTGGAACATTGTCATCATTTAGGTGAAAATTGGTTTAGCTCCCACCACCAGTATATATGTGGTGGTTACATCACTGGGCATTCACCACAGAATGCTCAAAACTCAATGCAGAAGCAAACAGTGCTGTCTTCACATTGATATGCATCTTCCTTTGAACTTCTTTCAAATTTCCTGCATAAACAGAACTTCATAAGGAAGGGTAGAAAAAAGAACAAGTACATATAGTGTTTCAAAACAGAAAATTGTCAGTTTATAGTTTGACATAAGTTAAAGATGTATTGTACATCAAAATAAGTAAAACGGTATACCACATACTAATTAAAAAATCCTAACCTCTTGGTTCATCCAGGTGCCTCAATATGCCCCTGTAAGGGAAAAGTAAGTTTATGAAATCTGAAAAAACAAATTTGGAGAGTTTTTCCTGCCACAAATATGACAATCAAGATGAAATTAGAATGGACAGATGACATTGGGGGAAAGGGGAAGGTGTTGATTTATATGTAAATGGTTTACAGAGGCCACGTTTGAAACCCATACATCAGAGCTGGCCTGATACATGCCTCATACAGTCCTGCTTGATGTCTTAGAGGTGCACCACAATCTACTAGGAGGCTGGGGATCTCCTTCCACTTCAGCCATGATGCAGTGACCCATCCCCTGACTGCTACTTTGACTCCAACTTCTTGCCAACAGCAACCACATGGACACCTTCTGCTCTCCACCACCTGTTGCTTTTTCTTTCTTCTTTCCATGCCATTTCTCCACCTAAAAAAATCTCAACCTCTTCTTTTGTCTCTCCCGTCAACACCAAGTCATCTGTGTTGAGCAGCTCAAACAGTCCCTTTCCATGGGGTTCCTTTGTAGCCTCGTTCATCACAGTGATGGGCAGTGGGTGTTGAGTGGTAAACCTTCATGGGCTCTGATGTCTATGCTGAACTTCGGTGATGTTCCTTAAGTTTTCTTAGCTCTTCACATTGTACCTTCATAAAGCATCACCACAATTCTAATCAACTTCTCCTGTACTCTCTGCTATCTGAGGGCCCAATCTATTACTTCTCTGGGTACTCAATCAAACAACTTCTCAAGGTCAACAGATACATAGTACAGGTTCTTTTCCTTATTCCTGTACTTCTCCTGCATCTGTCTAATTATGTATATAGCATCAGTTGTTGATCTTCCATTTATAAAACCAAGCTGTCTACTATCCATCAGTACTATATCAGGTAATCTGTGCTTCAGCACCCTATCATAGATCTTCATTGCATGCTCATGCAGTCTAATTCCTCTATGCTTGACACACTTGGAGAGTGTCTCCTTATCCTTTGTAAATTGGTGATGTCCAACTATCCATCCAGTCATCTGGGTGTCTTTCTTCTTCTGCAACCATCCTACAAATAGCTGTCAACTCCTCTACACAAATGTCTCCTCCAGTCGTAAGCAAATCCACTTTCACTTCCTCTTCCCTTTCCTGTCTTCATGGTCTATCATTTTCCTAAATTCAACAGTCTCTCAAATTCTGCTGCCACCTCTCAGGATTTCTTGCCCCTCTACCTTTATTTCTCTGTCTCCTCCTTTAATTGACTTAGCTCCAATTACATCTTTCTTCTCTTTTCCCATTTGTCTGGCAGCTTGAACATCTTTACTCTTCCTTCATTTGACATCAGATCCATTGCTCCCATGCTGCATTCTTTGCTGCTGCCACCATTACCTTTTCATCTCTCTTCCTTTCTATGTAGATCCTTTTGTTATCTTCTCTTTGACTCCTTTGTCATCTCTGGAAAGTTACCCTCTTCTCCTTTGAAGCATTCTGTACTTCAGGATTCCACCACCAGGTCCCCCTGTCCCTGCCCCTGCTTCACAAGCCCTTCCATGCACCTCCCTTGCGGCAGTTGGGATGATATCCTTAAACCGTGCCTTGTTCACATGACCACAATGACTCAATCTTTTGCTGGTAATCTCCTCTTACCTCAGTATTTTTCAATTTCCACGCCTTGATCTTCCTAGTCTCTCTCCTCTCCTTATGTTGTTCTTGATGAGAAGGTCCATACTAACCAGTCTCTGTTAGGTTAAGCACTCCACTCCAAGTTCACCATGCAGTCTCTGACTATTAATTAAGAGCAAAATTTCTCCCAAATCAAGTTAAAATGATCCATGGATCCTTGTTGCAAGTGAGAGTTTCTTTTCCCAATTTATTTAATTTTACAAAGATATACCAGCTCTGTATAAAACATGAAAAAGTCAAAGCATAAAAATTAAGTAAACTGGATATTTCAACAAGCCATGTAAAAAAATGGAGATTAGTCTTACCCTTTCTTTTTCCTTTGTGATTGGAGGTGATTTACTGTATAAGAAAGGGAATAACATTTTCTAAGAAAGCAGGACCATTATCACTGACATATGATATAATTGCAATTATAGTATTATGCAGAATCATTTGAACTACTGCTAGTTAATGGATCTGTTAACAAACTGACCCTCTGTTCATTGGTGGTAGGCACCAAAATTTGCCTATGCACTTGCATTGGTGGGGAAAATAGGTGTAAAAATAGATGACAGTGATGATGATAATCTGTAATCACCATGCTCACAAATTTATTTCAGCATCAAAAGATTGCAAACAAACTTCACTGTTGGGTTATGGACCTAAAAGATGCATGTTGCCCAATAGAGTAGCCAGCTTTGTAACAGAGTAGGCCTGCAGTAGATACTAAATAAGGTGAAGTGGTTCTGTCAACAAATCTATATTTCCAGGAAGGAGAACATAAGTAAAAGACTATATATATATGGCCAAACCTTAAATCTATCACAGACTACCATATATATCCTAAATCATCAAATAAGACCCTCTTGGCTCAATACAAAGCAAAACTTTGACATGAGGGTTTACTGGCATTATCAAGACTCAGAAAAAGTTTTAAGATATTTTATGTATTTGATCCTATTTACATTTTCGAGTTTTGTTGCTTCATTGCTTTAAAACACGGAGAATATTTATTTGTGATACTCTTATGGTTTGCCTACTGCTAAACAAAATGTAAGAACCGAGTTTTAGCCAAAGTGGAGGCTTACAGAAAGTATAACCCCATAATAACAAGGAGTAAATACCATTAAACTACCATATCACGACAATTACCATCAGGGTGAGGCTTCATGTATCAGATAATTTCTCATGGATGATTATTTAAAGGGAGGGACTATTTGAGAATACTTTATGGATTTATGACCATTACACCTGTAGATAGCTCTGTCAAGTTGGTCTTGCAAACACCTGAGGCTGCAGAGTCTCCATTTCTAATTTTTTTCTATCTCCCCCTGCTCCGACTAACGAGATTAATCAATCAAAATGCAAACAATCACTAGCAAATCCTTCTGCCCAAATCTTTTGTCTCTTGGTATGTCTTTGTAAACAACCCATAGGAAACCTCAAGGATACGATTTACATTGTTTTAAAACATCTATTCGAAAGCGGGGCTTATTTACGTAACAGGAGGCTTTCGCACGGGGGTGAGTTGCTCTAGTTGAGCCTATTCAGACCTCCACCTGGGTTAATGATGTATCAATGAAATCTCAGTTTGGATCCTGTTCAATTTCGATCGGGGGGGCTCTTCGGTGTAAATATAGTAGAGAAAAGGGGGGCCGTGACAAGGAAGCACTCTTTCCAATTCGTGTTCTAATTTTATTACTTACAGTGGCATGGAAACTGGGAAAATTTAAGTGCTTCAAATATTTCTCTAATTAAATAATCTACGATGACATTGCGTGATTCGATTGTTTACATGACACCTGTTGTCATCAATGCTCACCCACTACGATGACGAGAATGCAAACTTGACAAAACTGAGATTTTGGGTACGTTTAATAAACCCCTTTCATAAATTTGTGATATCGCATAAAGGGATCGTCCGCCTTTACCAGAAGCATGCCAAACGAATCCGCATTTCCGATTCCTTGGCTAACCTGTTGTTCATAGATCTGATTTAACAGTGCCTTGCCTTTTTCACTTCTAGTGCAGAAACGCAAGAGGCAATCTTTTGATTCTATAGACGTGCTGTTTACTTAAATACAACTATGTAGCATAGTTGATAGACCAATAAAAGCTCAATTAAATTTGAAGAACCCTTAAATAGTGACTGCATTAGGCAAAGCCAACTGCAAGGTTATCTTTTATCAAAATAAGTGGCAAATTACATATCCAACCGGGCAGCACAAGACGAAAGCGCGAGTAAATAATAAACCCCTTCCTGTATCACCCTAGTGTCCATCAGTAACTGAAAACGACCATCAACGTAGCAAGACGCAGTCACGGTGTTTCATTATAACTCAGACAATGGCTATGTCACTTGAGATTCTCTTTAAAACGATCTTTAAGGTTCTTTGACATAAACAACCCTGCATGTTTGTTACGCACAGCAGCTGTGTATAGAAAAGATCGATTTAAAAATCCAAGACCGCTGATCAGGAATCCTAAGATAAGTGGATCCACTTGTTTTAAGTGGGAAATATTTGATTATTTACAAATATGATCAGTCGATCAAGCTTTGACATGATAGTCAATACAACAGTTAATAAATAGTATCAACTGCTGATATTCTCTACGTTAATTCATCGATCGAACACGTAAAGGCAATTTGGGTAACTTGAAATAAGAAGAAAATTCCATTTCACTTACCGAATGATGAATATCTAGCACTAATTGCCTTCTTCATCTTCTCGTAGATTATCAGACTATTTTATCTTTCAAAGTTTCGTGCCTCCTTTCAAGCCACAGTATCTTTTGCGTGGACATCATTGAAAACACGAAATTTTGCCTTGTGCTTGTCCATCAATGGATTATTTGTCAACTGTTTACATATTACTGATCCAGTACAAAGACATGAGGTCTTCATCTTGCATTGTGATGCACTCCTTCTGGATCAAGAAAACCAAAGCATTTCATGCTGCACACGTCACGATGGTTCGCTGTTGGTAGTATGAATGATCCTTCCTTGCAATTCACTCATGGCTCTTCCTTTCCACCGACTTTCGTGCTGATCACGTCTCAAGTCGCTGTTTGACCACAAAAAGTGCAACGATTACTGAGGAAGTCAAACCTCGTGTGGAACCACACCAGCTAACGGATCTCTGATCGCCATTCACTCAGGGGAAAAATCCATCCACCACAGCTAATCTTCCATTTCGGCTGCGGGTTGGCCATTCAAACCATGATTTGAAGAAAGGTTGAGAAAACGTGATGGGTACCGGAACAGAGTAGCGTTTGTGCTCACTTTTGAGGATATTAGTCACGATTACTGATTTGTATTAGATCAGACCGCGCGGTTTTTGAAGAAAATGGTGATGACCCGACAAAAGGGGATGCCACCATTCTACAAACTGAACCAAAAATTCAAATGAAAAAGTAAAACAGGTTAAAAATATCTTACGGTACCATAGACCTTTACAACCAGTGCTCTATCCAGCGGCATTTTATCCTACTCTCAAAAGAAGTACAAAAGGTAGATTGCCTTATCATTTCTTTGGACGAGAGGTATATCTTTTGGGTGACAGAATGTGATAATCGTCGTGAAATAGGACCATAAAACGAGTTCAAATCGATAATCTTTAAAAAAATATTTGGGGGAGACATCAACACCAACACAGTTGACGCCCCAGGGGCTGCCTTTTAACGTTTCCTCTAGGAGATTCCTGAGTATGCCACATCCTAGAGGAGCCGCATGATTTTAGCGTCCAGAAATATGCATCTGTCAAATCTCATAGCTTTTTTGGACTTATACGCTTAACTAAATGTAATATTTTACCAGTTCCAGACGATGAACGAAAAATATCGCTTTTCAATTTCTTTGAAGATGAGGCAACGGGAAGTGCCCGTATAATACATCATCTGACAAACCTCAATGCATTCTATTAAGAAACCTTAATTTTCAAAATGAACTAAACTAAAAGATTTCCAAAGAAGTATTTCTAATTAAGCAAGTGTGCATCATGACGTCTCGAACGTAAGCTCCATGCAGATAATAAAATGAGAGGGGGAGGAGGCATACAAAGAGTGAAAGTAATGTTGCATCAATTTACTTGGTGTAAGTGGATCCTCCCATCAAAATGTTGAAAATTATAACCATCTGATCTGATTATTAAAGCTATTCTCGACAATTGTCACATCTAACCATACAAAAGTCTTAATTGCCCTTTAAAAATCGACTAATCATTTTTTGGCATGGAATCACAATTCTTCGATACTCCACTGGTCAAATTATTCTTTGTGTTAACTTCAGGGAGCGTAATAAAATGCTAGAATTTGAGGTACATACTAACCTAGAATTGGCAAGTTATACAATTATAGAAATTTCCTTGCCAAGATGTACTTTCCTGGAGTCCCGTTGCGAGAGTAGATACTAGTGCCCTAACCCTAACCCCTAACCCTAATTTGATTCTAGAATAGTACATCTGCCGTTAAAAAATCCTTCTAGGATAGTAAACGTAGAAAGATTCTAGGACAGTACATCTCTAGCTTTCTAGCATTCTACGCGTCTCCACCTTCAGGACAGAGTGAACCTTTGCATTTGCTGAACCAACGAAATAGTGGATTATGACAATCTGAAACAGGCAAGTCACGCCTGGCTCTTCTTCAGTACTTAAATATGAAAATCCAGTATTTTGTAGCAAAAGAACAGGATCATAGAGTATTTCTCTCCTCTGAGTGGTTAACTAAGAACAGAGAATACTGAAGCCCGTAGATCATCAACATATCATTTGAAAATAGAACTCTTTGGACAGTAAATCTGTTTTTACACTCTACATTTCCAATTAAGCTAATAAGTCATGCCACAGGGGGTCTATCTACACTTAACTTCATGACAAAGTTGTAAATAGCTACTCTTATCTAAATGGCAACGCAGCATGCATCTACAATCACGGACAAATAGAAGTTAAACTTTTACTAAATTCCGGGAAAATGGAATAAATCACGAAAGACACTTCCCAAATAAAAGGGGTGCCCAGGTCTGGAATTATTTGTTTTCTAGGCCTCTCCGCTTAGCGGCAGGGAGGTCTGACATGCAAGTGCCCAAAATGCTCGTTTTCAAACTGAACAATATTTTGGAACGGGGGTTGGGGAAACTTTCATATTTCATTGTCCAAGATTGTAGCATGTCATACACCTTGCATACAAATAAATCCACCAAAGACGAGTCTTACCAAAAGCTGCTTTAGGCAATCATGCGAAAGCCAAAGACTATCATTACTTCTGTACTTTTGAGCTAATGTATTTATTCTATGGGGTGCGGGGTCACTAATACATACGTTCTCTCTGCAGACACTTGAAAGAATCTAGTTCACCTAAAATGCTTTCCGTTCTTTGGTATTTTTTTATTATCACCTATGGTTGTCGTTTAAGTCGGTTTACTTTAGCAGCATATTTTAAATTCTGCAGCCTGTTTTACTTCTGAAGTCCTAAAATAATTTGTCTATTATATCATAGGGCAACAAATCAAATTTAACCTAGGATAGGAACGGCGCCCATCCCGATCACAAATATGGTAGTAAGGTAGAAGAAGCATTCTCTATTATGTGATCTGCACCTGACATAGCACTTTTACGTTCGGAAATTAGTATCAAACATATTCCTGTTCCTCTATCACATTTCTGCGAAATCTAATAGAAACTCATTTTAATACCTACATACAATTAAGTAGGTACTACACCAGCAACGTGATAAATATGCTCACTTTTAAACATGAACGAAAGGGTCAGTTGACGTCCAGTAAACATGGACTGCGGCTTTGAAACGTGCCAAAAGGGCGGATATTGTCATCTTTGAATTGTGTGGAAGAGGAAGGTATTTTCTCCTTTGAAACACGTAAACTGACAGTTAGTTTGGTACTTGACACGCACGAAGGAGGAAGCTATTTTGGTTTTGACACATATGAATTGTCAGATGTTATTCTTACTGACATGCACCAATGCGGTGGGAAAGTGTGACGTCACGATTTTGAAAATTGTTGAATTAAGGGGGGAAAACTCAATTTTCATGTTAACTTATTAGTAAGAACGTCAATGGCCAAACTCCAGAGTGATGCTCTTTCCCAACACGGAGATATCAGGTTTCAAAGTTTTAAATCTCTCTAACAAAACCCTATTATTTAATGCTGGATCCTAACTTAAGGAATCAAGGGATATTAACAGAGTTTTGGCCAGAGATTTTTGAGATTGAAAACCCTCTAGTTTAGACACTATATACACTACAGGTGTGCTACTTTGGGAAACAGCCTATTCCAAGCTTGCCTTTCTACATCCGGAGTCAGATTGTACTTTTTCTAAAACTTTTGTTTTGTGACGTCATCACTTTCCCTGCGCATAGCCGAAGAAATTTTGGTGCTTG
>JAAAKL020004922.1:0-20151 GCA_010016065.2 Carybdea cf. marsupialis auct. non (Linnaeus, 1758)
GATGCAAAGTTTGCCCGGTCAAGCGCTACGTCACTGTTTTGTGACGTCACAAAGCGTTGTGCGGAACTGTGCTATTGTAGGGCTTTTAGTAATCCCAAACACCTTTCGCATATAAACTTGGCAACTCACCTTGGGTTCCTCTACTCTAGCTAGTAATACCTCATTCATCATGCCACATCATTTGAGGTAAGCAACATCAAGCATTTGTATAAAGGGCCTTTAGTGGCGAAAGTACGTTTGTCAGCTATTCTACTTCAGGATCATCTTCTCTGCAAGTACGAACAGAGTAACCAAAATAGTACATCATAGCGCAGCTCGAGCTGTTGGGTGCTATTGCTTCCAGTACTGCCTGCGGTAAACTTCATCATGAATATACAGTAGTAGGGCATTACCATGATTTGTATTGGTTTCAGTATAAGAATAATAATTATCTGTGCGATTTTGCTGTCACCCCCTTGTCTTAGCTTGGCCATGCCACTGAAAATGGGAATGCTTTCTTTGCGTAATCATGGATGCGCCTATGCTCTCAATATCACACTCAGTAGAGTAGTAAATGTCATCTGCCTGACCTAGGATTGAAATTTGAATGGATATCGAACATTTTGAACAATGGCCGATTGATTATCAAGCAATGGAGTCACCACTAAAGCAATGGACGCTGTCCACTCTTTCTTCCATGTATGAATAAATGCATATTTCCGAGCGGTCGCTCAACGAGAGATCATTGCTTTTCAGTCACACCAAACGATGCACAGGATGCAAAAAAATACTTCGAATATGATGTATTGCATTTTTTACTAACTAATATGTATATATAGGAAATTTTCTTACACTAAACGTAAACTGTACAAAAGAAATTTCATGGCATATAAGACATTCGGTAGCTATTTACAGTTACAGGTCGATAATGTTGGACTAACAATAAAATCGAAAAGGTTTAATCGCGGTTTTCAAATAATCTATTTGCAAAAATATATTTGTGCCAAGTACTGGTTTTATCATTCTTGAAAGATAAATAAAGCTTCGCAAGCGACAGTATAATAAAAGAACCAGAAAGAAAAGCATCAAGGTAGCTCTGTTCTAAATTAACTTTAAAATCTTATGGCATTTTTCCCAATTATTCAATTAGGCTTCATTTTGAGAAACCGTGAAGAAACCGTTCTTTGAAATACTCTTTGAGAATGGAAAAATTGCGACATGAAAATTGGGTTAACTTTGAGGGGCAACTAATCACAATTTTGCATGTGATAAATCCACAACCTTATGTTGCATCTACAAAAATAGCAAATGACTTACATCTGGTTACAAGGCTGATCTCACAAGTACTCAATCGATCTTATAAATACCAGCCGTTCCTGGCTAGAGTTTTTGTATGATAGATGTTCTTCTGCCCCAAAATATCAAATATTTTTTCCCTTTAAATCATTATCGCTCTCCACAGAGAGCCGTTTAGTTGTTCTACACTATCAGCAAAACTTCGAATTCATACGTCTAAGACCTTCGAATATGGTTCTATGAAACCTATTTATTCAAGTTTGGTTTCTGAAATAAAAAATTTGTATAAAATTTGGTTAAGATAGTCTATTAGCCCAATTACAGAGCTGTAACTGCATACACAACTACGATGACTATGGATTTGACTGATTTACAGTTTGAAGGATTCACGAATATGATTTTCTAAAAATCCTCATCCAAGATTCACCCTGGTGAGCGCGGTTAACTCAGTGTTTGGTTTAAACTCTTGCAACATACAAAAAGCTCAACATTAGCAAGCTAATTTTAACTATCCCTATAAAACTAATCAAGGACTGAAACTACTGAAAGATTAGGTGAAATACAGCTTTTATTGAAATACACTGTCCATATATCATAATCAGTTGAATAAATACCTTTCAGCGGTGGGGAGGGGGGAGGGGTAAACTAACTACTGACTTCATTAGTGCATCGGTTGAGGGTCCGTGGTGCATCAGAAAGCATTAATTTTAAAATAATTCGGCTTACACTTCGCCACCGTTGTGTCACATGCTTTCTACATCTAGGGTGTAATGACGGGCTTTTCTCACATACATCCTGTCTCCTATAAACAACTGGGCGGAATTTTCCGTTCCCCCGACTTTGCGGGTACACTTTTCTTCAATTACAATTATATATCAAGCTCACATATCTATAAATATAATAAAATCAAACCTTATTGTAGCGATTTCACTGTTCAGGAAACTATTACGTAGTGTGAGTGCGTCCCTAACATGTACAGATATTTCATCGAATCTTTTACAAACGGCTCTTCATGAGCGGCCTCTTGAACGATATGTGCTATGCCCATTGGTATTTCCACTGTAATCGGTTAATCATTTCCCACAAAATCTGTGATACACACTTGCCCAAAGTTGCACAAGTCACTAACTATTACCTTTAGTACTCTACTATTCGTTACGAAACTGCACATTAAAAAAATTAAGGGTACTGAAGACGGTGAGGTATTGGATTGAAGTCGTATAGTCCTTTGAGTTTACCCACAAATAAATACTGTGAGAGCAGTCGTAAAGGGGTCTTTCAAAAATACAGTAATAGCTTATACCTGAATGTTCCAAAGGAGTTTCGGGGTAGTTTAGGAGGTAGCTTAGTTAAGTGATTGGTTTTGGATCTATATTTAATATCCTAACGGGGGTTGTAATCGTGTACAGAAGGTTGTGAGAAAAGGCCCGTTCCCATACCAGCGTTAATACGAGTTCTTATCGTGCCTAATTCTATTTTACAGTCAATAAATAACCTCTATCTATTGCCTAAGGAAGCAAGCCTGATAACTCAAACGCAAATAGGAAAGATAACGTCTCTTGATTTCAAGGAAGTAAAGTTAACACAATAGATAGAAAAGGACATGGAAAGTATTGTACATTGAGAACTATATAATCATAGAATATAAATTGCATCTCACTTTCAGATATAAGTATTCTAAAGGAGGCTCTACTTTTCCGCAATTAAAATATGACTAGTCATGGATGACCCATGATTTATGAATTACTGACTCATAAACAATATAAGTCGGTAAAGTACGAGATACTAATGATCGGCTAGCTATCATCTTTTTTCGTGCTACTTGGTGGTGTTAGTAGTCCCTGACATTGAATTGGGCTATTCCGGTTTAAGGAGGTATTTATTAAGGGCTCTACATTGTTCATACGTTTCATAACTTCGTCAAGAAGTGCCAGCCCATTTAAGTGAACTTGAATATTATGTGTGTCGTCTGGTGATACCTAGGTGAAGAAAATGTTAAAAAGAATATTTTAACTAAAAAAACTAACACGATACTATTAACAGCAAAAAATTAATTTCTTAACACAAGGGCTACTAAAAGTTAAGGAAAGGGCACGTAAAACAATCTTATTAAATTGTGTTGAGTTGTTGAGATTGTCTCGAAATATTTTGCGTAGCTAGAAAGCATGGCTACGGGCTAGGTCTCTGTACCTGGAAGGTGGGTGTGTCAACTGATGTTTGGTAAGTCATGTTGAGAAAATTGCGCTAAAGCTCTCAAATCTGCCTAATCTTGATGCCTACAACATGTTATCCCCCATATGTTTGTAAAAGACAACGTCGCTTGACAAAATCTGACAAAGTAATGGAATACGATTGGCAGGCATGACGTATCGCCAATGAACACTTGCCAACAATGACAGGTGGGGTGATAAACCTCCCCATTACCAATACATACAAGAGCCGTGGCCCTCCTTGAACCCATGACTTTTGGCATCATGATTAATTCAAATAAAAAACAAGCTCCAAAGACAAGGAATTTTAAAGTACGACAAAACGTAAACTGCTACGACCCAGGTCCGGAGATTTCGACATATTGTTCGGCGCTAATCAACGTAAAAAAATTCTAATCCAAGTAAGCTCTTAGGGGCGTTATTTATATTCTGTACTCCAAGAAGTGTTTGCTAATGCCTCCCTGCGTCGCCTCATCTGAAACCGACACAATACAAAAATTAAACTAGTTTGAATTACTATCATACGACAAATCTGCTTTCCTTTGACACGTCACACTCTCGCATTTAATGTGCCAATCACTTAAACCCCAGCAATCTGAGGAATCCCCAGACTAATGAGTTTCATAACCTCCAATTACGTCAAGTCGTTTTCTTCAAAGTATGACTGGTACGAGCTATTTGGAACAATGTTATGGAGAATGAATTCATTCTTTAGAATACAATTATCTTCTTAATGTAATGTCAGACACACAATGTATATTTGGTTTCTAACACCTGCCTTCAATTTTTTTAATAAATCCATTTCTTAAGCAGTTCCTCTAGCACTTAACCCTTTTTAAGGATCATTCAGCAGTCATACTATGGTTATGCAATTTACTATTAGGAATTGTGTCACAAAAACTTCCGTGGCGATAGACAATTATTCTGGTAACCAGATACTTAGCATATACAAAAGCCACGTAATCATCACTAGCACACGAGGTTATGACAAAGGGCGAAAGCTTTCTGGAATGACGATATTCAGGAATATGGTCAACAGGGTCAGTCTCACACGTTGATGTTTTCGCAAGTATAACGTACGTAACGAGCCGCAAGGAAAAGCAACATCAAAAAGCTAAAGCAGAAGTGTCGATTCAACGCTAAGAGAGTAAAATACAAAATAAAAAGCAAAACTTACCTTATCAAAATTCTTTAACTGGGGCGGCTTCTGTTCTTTCACAACTTGGGCGAAGGGGGCTAACCATTGAATACAGGGGTATAAATCATCCCAAGTCTGACCTAAAAACAAAAAAAACAACTTTTATCTTAACTAAGTGGAAACATTTCCCATGCGCACTTGATCAGATTTCATATCTTTCGAAGTGCTCTATTTTCATAATTCATAAATTATATATAAATATCATATCACTGCTTCGTACGCTTTCTCTGACCTTGTACTCCTTCATTAAAACAAAAACGTCGACCTCGGCCTTTTTTCGTTTGTGTTATGTGCTGCATAGATACTTCCCTACGCTTAATGAAGGAACGGGGAAGTGCCTTTTCTCAGGACCAATGGAGCAGGTATGAAATTAAATTCTTAACTTGTAATTTAACTTAACTGTACCAAGACAGAGAAGATGATCCTGCAGAAACTGAAACAGACTACAAAATAAGTAGTCACCGCTGAAACCAAAGCATTCCCAACTGAGCACTTAACTTCGTACATGTTCTTATTCAAAACATCCTTATTCAAATAAAAAAAGTATTACTGCAAATTTCGGGTCGCTACGACAAAACTTTAAATTTACATCGAATCGTTAACTACCAGACTAGTCTATCAGACTAATGTTTCATCCTTCATTTTATACACTTCAAAACCCTTGGGGCAAAAGTGAACCCAAATTTTACATTACACTCATGAAATGCTAAGGCTGTTATGTTTACCAAGGCAGTAATGTACATTAAGCAATGACTGCATAGATCTATTCCTGCTAGGGTTGCAATCCATATGCTGCCAATTAAATGGTTAAGAAGATTGCACCAAAATATTATAAAAGCTGTCCGAGCTTTCAAAGCTTATATCAGAGTAGCAACTATTTTGTTCAAGTGAATACCAAACCAAATTCCAGAACTTCATAGCAAATTCTCAGTTAAACCCCAAGGTCACCCAGAATTGCCTGAGCAGACAAGGTGGAAATGACTGATTCAATACAAATTCTTAATGTATCCACCCCAACACTAATCATTGGAAAATCTCCAAAAGAACCTTTGGTGTTTTACAGGACTTACAAGAGTAAGAATCGACCTTGCGCTCTAAGAATTTTTTTCACATGTTCTTCAAGCATGTTTAGCATGACATGTGTGACAAGGCTAAGCTATACAAACACAGGTAAAATCCATCCAACATACTTTTTGAGTTTCAATCTCCCCAATTTCCCTCACATGGACCCTGTGTGCCAAATAACTATGGTAAAGAGAAGTTTTCAAAGATTCCCAGCGCTGGAATCAAACCTCGGTCAGTGGTTTTTAAAGCAAGCTTTAAGCCCACATGGCCATATGATCCACATTTCACTCCTACAGTAATAGAAACAGTAATAATTTTGTTTAATACCCCCAACAGAACTGGCTGTCTATGCCCTAGGTATATGCTAGAAGCTACGTTTTACCTGTTATTTCTGTCACCTTGCATGGAACCATATGATATAGGCTGGAAGCTGCCAAGATACTATGTGAGAACTGCAGACATTTTTCATCCAAGAGACATAGGTCTATCAGCTACAGAAAAAAACATAGCTACGTCAGGTAACTCACTGGAATTAATCAGTAGCAGAGTAGGAGCCCACATGTAAATATAGGCATAATTGATTTATCTGCCAGCCTTGACTATTCAGTCTTCATATATATGTATAAATCTATATAATTTAATTGAATATATATTAGAGAAATTGAAAACCATGTCACCATCTGGATTCTGTTCTTATATTGTTGGTGACATACTTTTCTATTTTTCTAGCATCTACTTCACCTTATCACAAATCCTGTCTACTCAGGCAGACACTTGTAGTCATGAAAATTTCAGTCTGTCAATAAACAAAAACACATGTGGTGCTGAAGGAGATCTGAGGTTTCTTCATTTGAGAATGTTAACAGCAAGCGTTACAACCTTGTGCAATGAAACATTTTATCATATAGCAAATAGGTATACTTTAGTTGCAATGGGAAATTGACTTTCAGAAATTTGGAGACAGTTGCTCTGCAATTATTTAAACTGGACATCAAATTCTATGGATATTGTAAAACAAACAGTAAGCTTCCAAATAACACACACTTTACACTTCATGAGAGCCATTTTTATCTACAAACACTCTGGCATACAATAGCAATCATGAAACAATAGAAATTCAATAAACATGAATGCATAATTATGGTGTTAGCAGGGATCAAATCTTGTACCTCTTACCCAACAAGATTAGGCAGCAGGTGGTGGTGAGAATGTTGGAATGATACCCCAGAATGTTGACTTAACTATTGCACTATTTAGTTCAGTAATTGAAGCTGTATTTCAATGCAAGATACCCTAGATTCTATCATAATCATCAATACAAACTGAAAGAACATCATCAGTGGAAAACTCTTACATAAATTACATAACTACTGGTAGAGGGTACATAAAGTGAAACAGGTAACTAACAAGTTGCATGTTTCTCACCTGTGCTACTTTCAACAGATTCTCAACATTAAAATTAGGAAAATCAAACTCTAGTCCAGATTTTTTTGCACTACACTTCTTTTTTGTCGCTATCTGTAAATAAGCAATGAGCCAAGTATTTGGAGTGACTGGAGTGAGATCCCATTTTAGTGCCTATACAAAGAGGAAAATAGTAAAGATGATGTTTCATCAATTTAAGAATGCAAAGTCACATAACCTACAAAAAAAGGAATGACATAGAACATGTAACAAGAGGGCAATGTCAGCAATTGGGGTCTGCAGCAGTCCAATCACAGTGGATGGATTTTGCTCTAGTTTGTTGAAATGAAAAAAAAGCTTTTCTTCAGTTACACCTGAAAATAATTCTTTGAAATTTATCAAGCTTCATCTTTAAATTAAAATAACAATACAGTAGTGGTGAAAGTTATCATGTTACAAAGAACAATGAATGGGAGCTAAAAGTTGTTAACAAACTAATAGGTTTTAGACTCTTAACTTTATGGAAAGCTATCAACTTCTGAGGGTTTAAATAGAAGTTATCTCTATAAATACTACAATTAAGGACACTTAAAGATTGCACCTTAGTGATATGAAAAAGCACCAGTACATAAAAAAAGTAGCAGAAAGTGATGTGTGATGCTCTGAAGGCAATATACAAAACCTCAAATAACTCATAATGGGAAAGAAACATTTCTGCTTTAAAAATGTGCAACAATGAATAGATATGTGAAAATTGTGTATAGACTAAACTAGGACATCAACTTTGTGTCAAGACTAAACTAGGACAACATGAGCTATTATGAGAAAACACTGCAAATGCTAAAATTAGTGCACCAGTGTTGGTAATTGCCATAGAGACATTACATGGCAGAAACCACATTTCTAAAGTTATTGACTTCTAAGTCAATTCGTGTGTAGAAAAGTATAATTAAAGAAACTTAATGATATGTAAATTCAAGAAGAAAATCTGGAAAACTGGAAAAGATTGCTCCTCCCATAAGCTATTTCCATCTCTGGGCCAATGTTGAACCCGTAATATTGCTTGCACCTTTCTCTCAATGCAACAAGGTAGTAATTGTACTGTGAAATTTGTTACCTATAACTTTACCTAAGTCTAGTGGCACTGGACCGAAATTTAATCAATTAAAATTTATGGTAGTTTATAAAAGATCATTGCTATTAGAAAACTGTTGTATTATTGATCCCCTGGAGCAAGAAACTATTGAAAATATACTTACTTGTAACAAAAGTATTTCTTGTTTTAATATTTCATCTTCTGTGCATGCTCCATCAGTGACATATGCAAACTCAGCAAGCTTTGGAGGGTAAATTTCCTAAGCAAAAAATTCATTTAATTGATGCTTATACACAGGCATTGGTAATGAAACAGATGCATTTACACATCTACTTTCTCTTTGCATGTCTGAGAAACATGACATGAAATATACCCATATATCCAAGTTGGTATATAGTAAGTAGCCATGCAGATACTTAAGCAACCATGGAATAGACAACCTCTTCATAAACATGAATGCACATAGTATTGGTGGGAATCCTACCAAAGAAATCTTGCCAAAAAGCTCAGTCTTGGGACAATATTAACAACAACACACCTTTGCATCACTCACAGAAACACCCAATGGTAAATATGCCCCTATTTTACTTAGGGCGGGAATCAAGTCAAAAACTTGTGCTTCAAAAACTTCCATTTCGATGGATTTCCTCCTATACTTTCCTATTAGATATAAACATACCACTAAAGCTCTCTCAACTTTGTCTTCCTGTTAATCACTGATTATTTAACTGTTATTCAAATATAGTGTCAGGCAGTGCAACCCCCTCTATTGTCACTTGCAAAAAGCTGTATAACTTTCTACACACTAACTACATTTTGCAAGTTTTAGCAGAAATAAATCAATGCATACAATGTTGAAAGAGATGTCAGGCTATCCACTTTTTAACACAATAATACAGCATTTACACAATCTAAACTGTTAAATCCTGGGAGAATGGAAGAATATGGATCATCAAAATCTTCCCAAGAGTTCACCATTACTCTGCATTTGTGTCTCTGATAAGATACAGCATAAAATAGTAATTGTGAGCATAGCTTGGGTTATACTATTGCAAACTCCTCTGATCTTCATCAACTAAATTGACGGAAATAACATTGATGCCATTTAAACATACTAAATAACAAGTATTCTGGAAGGTTGCACAACATTGTAAAACATATTAAAATATCCTACAACCTGCAGGCAAATTTTTGAGAGATTAAAAAAATTATGAAAAGTTCTGGAAAATGTTTAGAATATTCTGACATGATGTTATATATACTATGATAATGTTATTTCTTACTTACATGTATAGCAATATGTCCCTCAAATATATATCTAGACATATACTTACTTCCATTTTTGCAGCTACAAAAAGTGATGTGATTCCAATAAGCTGAAGTCTTTGCTTAGGAATATTAGGTTTGCAGGCTGAGAGGTATCTGTCTACATAATCCACTGCCAAATGTAATGTTTCTCTGTGGAGACGGTAAACTTCACAAACCTAATAAAAAAGCACAACATTCACAAATGATATACAACCCACACATTACTCTAGTATTGTTTACAAAGTACTTACTAGTTCTCTTACATATTAAATCATACCACAGATGTTGTGAATATGTAGAATCTGCTAAAAAACAACTGTAATTCTACATTATCAAGTCACTATTCAAAATACTTGCTTAAATTTGGGAGTCTTCTACATTGGAAGTTGATCATTGTGAAATCACCTTCCTGTAATCAATGTCTCCATTGTACATGTGGAAGTCACTGTGTAGTCATGGTATCACAAAGTACAGTGTCTGATGAACTTGGCATGCCTAAAGTTGTGCTCTCGGAAGAGAAAGCCTGCTTTGTGTAGTGGTTAGCACACTGGATTGGAGCACAGAAGGATGTGGATCAAATGCCAACACTGGCATCAGTTTTTCAACATTCTAACCCCTAAAGTTAACTCATGTGTACTTCATTGTTTCATATAGATACATAAATAAAGACAAACATGCCCTGAACTGATGACTCCAATGAGGGTGAAATAGTTCCATATGCAGATTGAGTCTACATGCATACATACAAACATACATACAGAAGAACACTGCAACAAGATTTACAAAGTTCAATAAATGGTGATGTAGAGACTTGGTTTAGAGGACTCATGTGCTTCATTCCTATAGTTTAGTAGCAAGCTCTGTCTATAAAGCAGGATTACAGTTTAGAATTTAGGCAGAAAGAAAACATAGCATACAATATGACTCTGGGAGAAATTAAGGCCCCAATTGTAGCTCTAGTCTAATTAACACTAAGGAAATAAGCTGCAAAAGTTCACCAGGGACCTAAAGACTAGAATGGATCATTCTAAAGATTCCAACTTTGTTGTGTGACTATATTTTGATTTTTGCATGTGGACCTCAAACTGTAACTTAGAATACTGTAGGAGCTGAAATTTACAATAGTAGAACTTCGAAAAAGCAAAATTATGAGATCTAGAGGAGTTGAATAGCCATTAAATAATAGAAAAATGAGAATGACATGAAAGACACAACTGCAGGGTTCAAGGAGCAGCAAACAATTCAGATGTAACAAAATAATTGTTTAATCAGTATCATACATATGCCTAAACATAACAAGTGGAAATCTGTAGTAATTTAACTGACCCATGTGTACTTACCTCTATTAACCAGTCTAGTAAAATTGAGCGCATTCTTGGTTTTAATGTTTGATGACGCCTTAAATATAGTGCATCCCTCATATATTTCCTGTCTTTTTCAAGCATAGCTTCCCAAACCTCCTTGGAGTCAGCCCATGGTAGTGTTGGTAAAGGTGTAGCGTCATGTGATATTGGGGTAAAATAATTGGAAAATGTAATCGAAGTCATTCCTTTACGGATAAGTTCTGTCGGTGTGCCTGGACGTGCACCACATGGTGACGATTTCCTATGTATTGCCTTTGTTGTCAATGTTGATGTTTCATTGGCCTCTAGACACACTTCAGCGAACTGCGAAAGATAAAATAGCCGGTTCACCAAATGATTACTATGGTGGAGCTAAAAATCTCATTTAATATCGACGTCTTAAAACTTAAAATGGACTATAAAAAGAGTCCCACCACAACTTCGAAGCACCCCTTCCGCAACTGCTGCCGCAACACTTTTCAGACCCATCACGAAAAAGTAAACCTTGTATAGCGAGGATAAAAAACAATGTCTGGTAGTTACGTTTCGTGCACGGTTTAAGATTACGCTTCCAGGGAAGAGGGCAACTTACATTTGCTGTGTTGACCAACTGTGCAATTTGTGATGAGTCTTTATTATCACTTTAAGCATGTAGTGGTATTCTCAGAGATACATGAATCGAAACACCTAACCCCCTCTCTAATCATCTCAAACATTAGGGTGGTCATTCTGGTTGTGAATATCGATCTATCAGTTATCGTTTATCATGGGTATCCTATCACCTCCCCTCGAGGACACTTCGATTCCGCGTTGGCCCCAGTCGTCGTTACTGCGTTCGTGTTCTCAAATCAGGGAAACACGATAAGCGGAACCGCAAAGGAAAAACACGAATCATTATTCTAGACAATCTTTTACATGTATCAAAGGGTCTCATCAAACTTTTAAGTAGACTGCAGAGTTCAGACCCACACGTCATGTTTGGCTCCTCATGGTTGCTGTTGTAAAACGCGAAAACTGTTTGTCCAAGTACAACAATAAAGTTGAGCCATGTTTCATTTCTTGAAAGGCAAGTCTCTGTCTAGAAACCTACGAAAAATGAAACTTAATCTGCAATGCAAAGCACGGGTCATTGACTTATCGCTATACATATACACTGGCAACCAGTTTGGTTGCAATAGATTAACGCAAATTCTATCCCTGCGTTTGGCATCATAGCAACCAAACCATTTCACAAAGGGCACTTTTGTGAACTAGGCGTCAATAAGGGATAAGAAAACTTGTCGCACGATGAAAGAAGGAGCAATGTTCTTTCCCATAAAACATCTGATAATTCAAAAGCAAACGCCGAGGCTTTTTGCAAATCTGGTCCTCGAGGCATTCAAAGAAGCATGATTCCACTCAAATAAAATTTGTAAAGTGCCACAAAACTTGAAATCAAAACCAAAAAGGTTAGACCAAGCAACGATTGCAATTTCTATAAACACACACGGTTAATCGGCTATCTATATTTACTACTGTGGACCTGGCACGGTACTTCAACAAATTCACTTAGCATAACGAAGAAAATCTGGAGGCCAGGTGGGTTTCAAGACAATAATAAGAGTATAATACCTGCTCTAACTGTGTTTGTTTAAGTGGTCCTCTTTTCGCCATTTTCCCATCCTGCAATATCTAGGAAAAATACGAAAGTCTCCACATATTCATAACTTCGGAGGCACAAAGGCGAAAGACAACAACTGTAGAAACTAAGAGTTCGGAATGCTGAGTAAAAGCCGAAGCATACTTACCGGGGAGAATGACCGCCCTTTTCTTTTCCTTTGGTCACATCTCTCGAGCGCTTCCTTGCTTGAACATGCTCTTCTTGCTCTTAAATTTGACCTATTACGAATAAATCAAACAGAGTTTCAAGGTAAAAAGACATATTACAGCCAAACTATGTCACGGGCAGATACGGGTAGATTTAGTCACGAAACACCACACTTTAAGAAATTCTGGAAGCAACGTAAACAAGTCCTTATTATGTACAACACTACAATGCTTGGCGGGCTCTAGGTCTAAATTTAGCCACATTGACGTTGTACTTTCAGTCAGAAAACGAAATGTAATAGAAAAGTTAAACAGTAATACGACAACTGTTACCAGTATTTGTATCAAGGATATATGAGAATACGACTGAGAAGATTCAAAAATCTTGGAAAGGGCTGCAAATCGGGATAAAATAAACAAAATTAAAAACTCGAGTCGATACCTTCTAGCTAACGTGGTGACCTCCATCATGTGCAGATGTATCGAACTGAAATCCACTAACAGCGCAATCTGACGTTATTATAAAATCTAACTTGATAAATAGTTTATTTCTCATTCCCTCAGACCCTGCCAAAGGACCACCGATTCTTCTGCAGTTTTGGCGGCACACTGATAATCTCTCCTTCCTATCTTTCTTCGCTCCAAACGCAAAGGATGCTTGCACTTGAAAGCGGGAACGATCAGCGAATCAATCGAGTAGTCTAACATTTCCACCAATCAATAACCACAAAGGAATTTTACTTTTTCGAATGACAATTGTTCGCGGGAAATTTGAAAATGTAAACAAATCCACGTGTCAAATCAGCTGTTTTTGATCAACGCCTTACAGATGATTTGGATCTCACAATGTTCAGTGAAAATAGGAATTGCTCGTTTTCAAAAGAAGCATCTGGTAATCGATACTACTACTCTGTTGAGTCGTGAAAAGTGTGTAACTTTTTATGACAAGGATGTCATAAAGGGAGAATACTAGAAAATCAGATTTTGCAAGGCCAAACGAAGTGATGTTTGCAACCGCCGCCTTAAATGTTCAAAACGCAAGCGGACTTGTAAAGTTATATTGCTAAATCATATAAAGACCATCGAGAGGTACAAACTGTGTGATTTGGGTAGGTTTATCGTTATGACGTGTGGACAATAGTCGGAGGTTTCAATACTGTTAGTACCTTTCATTTCCTGATTTGTTGTGACGATCATAACTTTGTCAAAAAAGTCAAAACGTAATAGTATGTTGACGATTGGTAGGTTTTTATAAAAAATGTCTAAACCCGGAGATAAAAATTATTGTCTAAGCGTTGATCTGATTGAGTTCTCAAAGGGAATAGAAAAGCAATCACCAAAACATTTCTGAATAGTTCAAAGATTGTAAAGGTATCAGATGGATTTCATAAGTATGAATACAATGAACAGGCAGAGAATACGTCGTTTATTTTAAAGATATTCTCTGGATTAGTTTCGTCATGAGCATCTTGCAGTACAGAATCCATAATGTGATTTGAACGCATGGGATTCAAGGCCCATACCGTAACACTTATCATAGCTGTTTCACTAATTCCGAGCATCAACATTGAAGAGATTTCTGGAAATGAATATCTACACTTAACTCACTATTGTGTTAGAGTCTATGAACAGTATGATTGAGATTCCTATGAATATAATAAGCCCGTTATCCATAATATATCATGTATTTGGTTAGAGTTTCAGAGCAGCGGGACACGGGTGTGGCTGTGAAATGGAGATCATTAGTAGAAAAACTCGTTTAACTCTATAGAATCGATCATGGTATCAAACTTCATCTTTAGCATGAGAAAATCAGTACCACTCTGAAAAAATATTTAGTAAGTTAGCCAAAGAATAGCAATTGAATAAAAACGCATAGACCGGCCCAAGTACAATTATGGGTATCCTAGTAAGATATGGACACCTTAGTACTTTACACGAATTAGTCAGCTCTCACGACTTCACTTCGAGCACGATGTAAGTCAAACGGAGGTTGATGTCACTCTTGATGAACATGATGGAATTATGATGATTGTAATGGTGGTGATCTAATTGTTGAGCTACCAAGGAAAAAGTTGTCAAGGACAGTCTAAACTTTATGTTCCTCTTAAACCTATTGCAATTTACCACAATACTTGCTCTACTAGCAGTTTCTGAATGTGCCATATCCACTAAAGATCGATATTAAACTAATTTTTTCAACACGGAAACATGCCAAAGCGCCAATATCTATTAGATGTGACAAATTAAAGTCTTGGCAAGAAAAGCATGAAATTAGCACACGGCAATCCAACTTCATTTTTCTCCTGACTACGATTATCCCCTTCGTCAAAAGTGCTCCTAAATTTCAACACTCTTTTGATATGATCAGATAATAGGTAAAGATCCTCTCGTTCGTGGGTTATTGGAAGTTTCTTCTATTAACCAAAAAATGTATTGACAGGTTAAAAATACGAAAATTAGATGATTTGGTATCGCCTTTTATGCGTGCATACGTTTGGAGAATAGAGGGACAAGGGGTGCAATTTCTACTAAGGCCAACGATGCTAATCCCCATTATACGAAGTGTGGACAAAATTTCAAGGACCACTTGTGACCAGTGTATCATGGGTTGTTTACAGACCTGTCCGTAGGTGAAATGGGCGAGGCTCTAAAGCAAGAATTATGTTTGCAAATTCCAATTGGATCCTTTTATCTCTAAGAAAGCTTAGTGAGAGTAGATTTGAATCTTAAAGAAAATTGGTAATGTTTATCCATAAAACGCATCTTTTATCACAAAGGATAGATAGAAATACGATCTTTTTGTATACATTCAGTATTCTGACTACGCAATTTCGAGTGCACAAGATATATTCCTTGTATTTTGCGTTGTATTCTGAAATGAAAGTTTGCGACAAGGAAATAAGGAAAACCAGTCCACTTTACACAGTTTATGCTTTTCATATTCTGAAAAGTCGCCGTTTGTGATATTTGTCTATGTTTAGGTAGAAACACGGTATTTGATAAGCATTACCAATAACAAAGAGTCCTGTCATACCAGGTTTTAAGTTCTTTACGGGGAGACTACAAAAACTCTCTTTATTAAATTGTTATGCCATTGAAAACGCTTCCAAGATAGAGTATCGATTGGAAGGGCTAAAGTTACGCCCTTAACTGGACGCATAAAAACAAAGAAGTGAACGATGTAAGCCTAAAACCTATGAGCGTTAGAGAAGAATGTATAATGGCTTAGGTGAGGAGTAGGATCTTCTCAACTATGAAATCTCTATCTCATGGTAATTTTCTTTCACTTATTGATATTATGTTGCGTAATCAGAGCCACCTGTATTATTTTCTGTAAACGAAATAGTAGTAGGCAAAAGTCAGAGCTTCTTTCATGGTAGTTTGGATTGGTTTTGGGCTTATCTTATCTTAGCTTGCATCATATCATGAAGTTCATTGTACATTTTAGAGATTAATGGTTAGCATAGATCGAAGAGAGTAGTAAATATTTTATTATTATTGTTACTATATTTAGATTATCCCTTACTGATTTACGTACGTAAGTCAAGAAACGATTAGGTCTGATTAATGGGCCTATGTAATCCATGCTTAGATTTAGGAAAAGTTTGGAGACTGCATTGAGATGATCATACAAGATATTTCACAGGCGTAATAAGAATTTGGCTACTCTAAATGTTCTTAATTTTTACCCCGTGCCGATAGGCATTACATACATTTTTATCCCCAGAGCTGGCACCCTCTCTGACGTTTTGATTAACTGTAGAAGGAATAAACGAGTTTGTTTTAAGAGACATGCCAGTGTGCGTAAAACTCTTGAAATTTTGACAATTAAGTTTCAATCAACTTGTAACCATTCATTACCTGTAAAATACAAAGGTGATAAGATCGTTTAACAAAAGTTCTTGTTTAACCTTACGCGTTCCTCAGGGTTAAAGATTTTGAATATCCGACTTGGGGACTATGTGGGACGTTCAATTAGGTCTTTATGCTAAGATGAGTGTCAAAAGTAGTAGAAGAGGTCATAGAATAAAGTAAGCTAAAAGGGCTCAAAGCTTTCATTAAAATAACTTAGAGGTAAGATATTGGCGCCGTATGAAATGAAAAGTTGGCGAAGATTGTCCTTCATTTCAATATCGGCCTGCTGATTGCAATGGGCAATGCAGTTAAAAACATAGGGGCATGGTATTCAAAAGAGAAAATAAACCAATGATCACGAAAGAATACTTTGACGTAATAGGTTTTGATGTCACTAGTCACGGGAATGCCGCCTATTAAATGCAAAGTTTTAGAGATGTAGTTCTATGTAATTACGTCGAGTCAGCCATGAGCAGATAGTGGGAAGAAGTACAAACTAGATAAAAGTGCTACACCTAAACACAATGGCCTGCAGACAAAACACGGATCTTTATCGACCGCGTAATCGATATTACCAAAAATGCTCTGAACTACTGTAATGAGGCATCCGGTTACAGTGCCACCCTATTGTACTCTTTGGCACTGACAACAAGTCTAGTCGGTAATGAAGCAGACCTTGTAACTTAGTAACGCAAATTAAATTGCAGAAAAATTGGGCTGATACGCAGGGATGTGTGGTATGACGTTGCCGATAAAAGGATGCCGTTTGATGCATAAGTTGATTCACAGTAAGTAGGGTAGATTTTAAGGACGGTACATTAAAAGGAAAGTATCAGATATAGTCTAGGACTCCTTGATGCCTCGTTTTCTTTTCGTTTTTCTTAAGACTGTGTAAATTTACATCTAGAATTTAAAACAAGAACCCGCTTTATACAGTGGCGACGGATCTGGGAGATGGGGAGGTCGACTTTACCCCAAAATACGCTATAATTCGCTACGAATGGTTTCTTTCAGTGTGAAAGAGTTTTAATTAATCGAAATCGATAGCCTGTGATAGAGATGCACGATATGTATGCGTTGGTTGTGAGTTTTTATCTCTCCACCATCTTTTCAAACTTACCATTTCAAATTCTCCCTTCCCCACTATAGTTTTAAGTTTATGTTGTAAATTTGAAGTGGTATTTTGGAATTTATTCAAAACATTATCAACGTTAAAGGCACTGAATCCGCTTTTTAGTGCCCACAAAATTTCAATGGATCTTATGATTGCAACTGACTTCATCGATACGCCGGAGATATTTGTTTCGACAATTTCACATAATTTCAGATACTATCAGATACGCTCTTTCTAGGATTGGTATTAGCAATAGGTTAAGGGGACATCTTCTAACCTGTTTGGAAACTGTTAATTGGCACACCTGACTTCACGGCATCGGATTATCATGAGTCCGGTTTGATGAGCCCTTTGCGGTCCTTAACAATAGCATCCTGCTTTGGTGTTATTGGGTTTCTAATGAGCGTGATATTTACCAAATTTGTTATTTGAGATGATAGATAAAAACAGTAAGCCTTCAAAAGAATGTCAGGATGGCAATTGCCACAGAAGTGCTCTTATTTTCAGATGTTCATTAGCAGGAAACATGTTTATTAGATTCGATGAAAACACAAATAACACATTAATATAAGTTAGGAGAATTTCTTTTTCTTTCTTTTGTATCGACTGCAGATACATCCTTCTCAGGTGACAATGAATTGTCAACGTGTAAATATAAACACGCATCTAAATCACATTTTATTCAGATAGTCTGCAATAAAGATCATCATTTCACGTTTTGATTATAGAATAAAAGCTCACTCAAGTCTTCTGGGAATATCACTCACCCATAGTTAAGAAAGCGTAGCTGTCCTAAGGGTGTACTTGAAACAACCATCCGTTTCAGACAAGCTGCTTACTTAACATAATATTGAATACAACAGAGATTCGCTGTCCTGCTCTTCGATTATATAGGATCCTGAGGGAACCTATGCATTCAAACTTGGAGAAATTGATGCTGAAGAAGCAAAATTACAAAAAATAGAGAAGGTAGACATGACACAGATTAAATAGGACACTCAGTCCCAAGTGAGAACGTTGACTTTGTTCTTGCTCATTGCAGCGTTTGGTCTACCGCTGAGTTGTGTGAGCCAGCGATGATTGCAATTTTGAAAAAGGGAGAATGTAGGAGAAAGACTTGGTTTGAGTGATTTTTGCAAGAAGATAAGAAAAGTGAAATACGTTGTGTGTAAGTGTGGTTAAACAGCTATACTGGGATTGTCTTGGTGGAAGTTTCTTTTCTTGAGTTACGTACTTTAAATCATAGATAACAACTTGTATCATAAGATTAGCGTAATACGTGAACTACTACTTAAAGCAAAACATTTGTGGGTTGATATGTGCCCGACTCTTATTAGAGAAAAGAAAACTTGAATAAATAATGTTAAAGTTCTAATATCTACCGACTTCAACTGGTTTCTTCAGTAGAGCAATTAAACGCAGTCATCATTTAACAGCATGCCACTGATTCCCAGATCTTTACTGTTGAAACGTTATGAAAATACTTTTTAATTCTACATCTTTGATCAGAAATAGTCCCTAGAGAGGAATTACAATAAAGACCATAACAGTATCGCAGGTGTATCTCCATGAATAGCTACCGAAGCTACTCTCCGATTTCTGTTGTTAGATGTTTCGTGAGCTACTACACTGGTAAAGGAAAGCCTCTCTTGTGTCAGCTTTTAACACGAGAAGATTGCAAGTTCCTTGTAAGGCCTGGGAGTTTTACGAGGATTCTAGAAACAGAAGCAACATTTGATTGAAAAATACCAACGAAACTACGTAGTAAAAAGACGTACTTGGAGCAAGACGGGTCAAATTTCATCGACCTACAATCGCATGCTACAAATAGGAACACTTGGCGACTAGTAACCGAAAATGCAATGACGTAGATTGAACCAGATAACAATAGCATAGTATAGAGTACCCTAGCAGTAGAATAGCCTTTTTAGTATACACACAGTCGAGCATCATCCTTGTAAAATACCCTTTAAGCGTGCACTCCAAATATCCGATTCTTTGGGCTATTCTCAGGCATGTCTCTTAAGTGTCATGACTCTCTGTACTGACAAAATTGGATACTACGTATTTCCGCTTTATAAATGATGTCGTCAAGGGGGCAAGACCTAAGCAGTTGTAGGCCGTCGAAGTAACGCAATATAGAACAAGTTACTCAAGGAAACGAACTAATAAATTTGGACTTTTGATTCACTTGACACGAGGATGATTCTAACCAATTGTACATAAGCCACGTGTGAGATACTTACTCAAGATATTTACATCTATGATGGAATTTATATACTTATATATATAATACATATAAGTACTCAGGCAGACACACAAGCAGTCATGAACTACATAGTATAGATCTCATAAACAACTCATGTTTATGAAATCTATACTACGTAGTTCATGACTGCTTGTGTGTCTGCCCGAGTACTTATATCAATAAAATGGCACCGATGAAGCTAACAGCGAAAAAGAAAATAAGGGTG
>JAAAKL020004923.1:0-20150 GCA_010016065.2 Carybdea cf. marsupialis auct. non (Linnaeus, 1758)
TTCCGTTCTCTGATCATGTGATCAGGGCGTCATAAAACACAGGGATCTAATCACTGCGTTATCCAGCAGTGACACAGGATAGCGTGCTAGAAAATCAAACTGCAAAGGTACCAAGACCCTCACTTATATATAAGCAGATAATTATCTAAAAGTTTCTAAAATAAATTTTTATAATTTCAGAGCACAAAAAGACAGATATCGAATATCGAAGCTTGCTCTCAAAAAAAGCTGCCGAACGAAAGAGGTGAATTTCTGTCAACTTGCGACCAAAAAACAGATTTTGCCTCCCGTGAGGAAGTTTGACACCCCCACCCCCCAAAAATGACAACAACAACAAAAGACAAAGAAAAACAACGATATTCTGGCTGAAAGTTATTTATGGAATGCTTTGATTTTAAAACAAACAAATCTAGTAGTGTGAATCTGCATTCCCTGACTCATGGGTAGGGAACACTTCTATCAATACCTATATAGTGTAATGCTGAAATAATCGAGTTTTGTCCCAACAGTTTGTCGGCTTAGTCCAACATCGTAGGGGAATATGATCCTATAATTCAACACATCAGGCGCTCAACGCTGTCCGTATCAATCATTTCCAATCGCTGTAACAAAGTTCATTTCTTTGTTAACTTACGACGAGCAGTTACGATGTAGGGATTGATAGGAAGTTCAAAGATCTGCAAAGATTGTTATTGGGTTTTGAAATCCCAGGTGCATCCACGAATAGGATTCGAAATGTCGCCATCGCCTCTGTTGTTTATGACCTTCGCTCAATCCATCGTCTCGCGGCCACGTTGTAAGAATTCAAGGGATATTTACTCAGTTTAACTTTGCCATGGTTGAAGAATGATGACTTGAAAAGAGTGTTATAGTGGTTCTTTTCTTCAACTACCGAATTCTACTTGGAAAACTAAACTGCAGAAACATTCACCGCTTCTTCAACCGCTTCGAGGATGTCCATCTTATGTTGACTACAGGAGCTATCTTGAGTCTTCATGTCGTGACAGATTGAAAGGCTGTGACTGGCTCAAATCTTTCATTCAAATTGTGATAATTATAATGGTCGCTCGCGCTAAAACTTAGTGGCTTAGTTAAAGATTACGATTGGTTCACAGACAAATTTTGAATTCCTTTGGTTGCTGACAGTGTCTCGCGGGGAAAAAAGAAAGACGCTTATTTGTCAACGAGTTAATTTCCATGCTTAAAAGCTGGACAAGGGTGGCTTCCGCTCTTTTTTGAATTTCTTAAATACCCTCACATTATTGGCCGTACAGGACGATGTAAGACATTCTGATTGGACAAGAATGATAGGGCTTGTATAAGTGGCAGGTTGCAGAGACTACAACAGGTTGTAAAATACACGAATGATGTTTAGTGTTGCCTGGGTTGAAAACGATGGTCTGTTAAGTCAATGGTGTTGCCTTGCAAATCTGACAGTGGCTTGAGCAACCTTCGCGACCCCCTGGATCCGCCCCTGTGCCTTCTATACCAAGAGATCAAAGGAAGACCTAACCTTAAACGAAACCCTAGATTTGTAATGAAATTTTTATTATAAAGCACAAAATCAAGTTTGAAAAGAATATGCCACCATAACCTTGTAGTGACACATTATTTTCTAGACTTTTTTCAACATTTATCATTTCCAGTCGTTACTCATGGATAAAATAACAAAATGTTGTTAAGAACAAATCAGTTGTAGAATAAAATAAAGTATATTGCTATCAGGAATGAAATCGGGGAAGCACGCTATTGTGGCGTGTTGTTCTACCAACGGATCCATAGAGACCTCGAGATAAAATCCTTCATTGTCTCTAGTCGATATATTAGCTCGCAATACCACTTCAATGGACAAAGCATGAACAATAGTAAAGGCTATGTAATATTATAGATTATCAAAACACGAAATTTTTTTATCTTCTTCTGTACCATTTTAGAGATTTAACAAAAATTATTTTATTGATGAATAATACCAGCATTACTGACGGAGTTTTCTACAACGAATTTTGGTGTGTTACAGAGCGTTTAAACACTAACAACGTAGGGATGATGTCTTCAGAATTACCCTTAGAGCTTTTTAGAGACTATTAGACAAATTATTTTCTTTAATTTACCTGTTATAATTTTAAGAAAATTTGGGAACGAATTTATATGGGTACGAAAAATTATGAATTAAAATTCCTAAAAAGTCATCAGCATAATTTATGATGTGTGTACCTCTGGAACCCAGTTCTCCAACCCCTTTCCTCGGTGAGAGTGTTTCATTAATATATTTTTTTCTCTTAGTATATTTGCCAAAGATGAACGTCTGACGCTATTGGCAAAGTATTGCTTATTGACGGTATCATTAGCTGACTTGGCATTTTCCCCTTTTGACTTCGACAGTAACACATAATTGTGATTCAGTGCGTCTATACCTCTATTTCCTTTTATCATTTTGTGAGCATAATATTGAAGCACATTCTCAAATAAGTAGTGGGATGAGTTTCCGTCTAATGACTCTCTTTAAGAACTGTGGTTTTTGTAGAGTGTCAAAGCATTCGAGAGGGCTGTATCTGATATGATACTGTGCACTGTTAAAGGCCAACATCGACTGGAATAGCCCGATATAACTTTGTCATGTCAAACATGTTCATTATAACTTATGATTTGTTGTTATTGTGACTTTCTTCTGGTTTGTGCTTGCTTGTACCATCTGCAGTATATTTCCTGTGCATAGTTGATATTAGTTGTACAGTACGAGTTGATGTATTCTAGAAGAGTTTTGTCATTAAGAAAAAATATTAGTAACGGAGTTGTCATTTTATCACAGAGGTCTCTGGGAGTTTTGCGCACCATTCCAACACTCGAGATCCGTTACTAAAAGGTATCTTTGGCAGAGAGAGTAAGGCAAAGAGACTATCACAAAAATACTATCACACTTACCAGCGACTGGAGATATTAGAATCAAATTCTAGTTTCTGGGTCAGTTGTATAATTTCTCTTTATTCCTCATTAGCTACCAAATACAGCATAAAGATGACAACATGATCTGTACATTTACATACTACATACCATATTTCCGTCCTTTTTAGTATCGCTGCATTAATGTTATAAAACTAAAACTACGGCGCGATTTGTCCGATAGTAGTTGCAACCTGCTGTAATATTACATTTCAACAAATTATCACTATAAAAATTTGTCCCAAAAGACTCAAAAATGTATCTTTCTGGGGCATATTTATCAATTTGAGGTCTTGCTCACTTTGTTTCTGACAAAATATTACATATTGTAAGAAATTAAGTAAGGTAGTCCTACTTTTTTCCAATAAAAGTTTACTCTTTCTATAAAATTTACTGTGAAGTAATTTATGGCTGAACTTCCCTTCTCATTGCGCAATCGAGTTTGCAATAACAAAATTGTAACCATTCACAAAGATTTTTACATTGTAAGCACTATGTTGAATATGATAATCAAAGTTGGTCCTTGACTCGTATGCTAACATAAAAATTCTCTAATTGTTTGAATAGGCTTCAGTCTATCCCGCGTCGGCATGTAGCAAAGAGAACGTCATCCGATGTAAGACTCTGTTAAATCTGAAAGCATTTATAATTTCTGAGATTCTCAGATGTCCAATTCTCACACTAGATGATGGACTCTTGCTGATTGAGACGGGAATTGTTGTGATCAGATGAGTATTGCAAACAGAATAACTGTAACACATGACCAAATTTGTTCAAATCATCAAACCAAGGTGAACTAAAGTATAAAGCAACTCTTTTATATTTGAAGGTATCACAAAAAGGAACTCTTTAGATCACAATGTGTAACATACAACTTGTTTCCTGCCAACAAACGTAATAATATCCTATCGAATGAAATACAGAGTGAAGTAAGATCTACGTGTGTAAGTTTTAGGAGCAAATTATCTCATATCAAGGCGTATGAATTAAAACATTTTACTTTAATATGTAAAAACGAGGCACTCATAAGGACAACATACTCTTCTCTCTCCTTACTTCGAACAGACACAACTTCTAGCTGAAATTTAAATTTTATGTTGATGATATATCATTTAGCACTGACTATGGAGTAGCAGTGTTGACCAGATAATGACGCAAGAGCACTCTAAGGGTTTGAATAATCAATTCTGTTGCAAGAACATGGACATAACTGCATTAGACTTAGCAGCTGCTAGGGTTGCCTCGGAAACGTCTTGGCATTAGAGCAAGTAAATATTACAGTCACTCAAGCATCGCTTTCCATTTTAACAAGAAAATATTGGCAAAGAGCTTGATCAAAGTTTCCTTTAAATAACTCCCTAGAAAGCTGTAAGATATAGTATGTAAAATAAGACAATGATGGGAGACTTGTAACAATGTAATGGAGTTTTTAGGAAAAATATTGAATAACTTGAATTGGTCTAAAAGTGTAAACAAGCGATGTATGCCAAATTTTCAATGCATGACTTGCAATGGCATATTTCAACAACAAGATCGCATTGTAAATTTATCTTACCCGTTAAGAAGAGAAGGTAGCTAGCATAGATATCTACTTGCTGATTGTTACCATTTCACCGTATGATGAAGTAGAAATCTTATCTTCTTTGCGTGGAAAGCAAAAGAACCCCACATAAATGATACAACACTGGCGACTAGCACCTGCTCTACAGCTATGTTGTTGAAAGTGAAAGTCACAAATAGAAATCTTAGTATCACTTTGCACTGCCGACCCTACTCAATGATATTCAGTTTCAATTCTCTCTAAAAAAGTGTCCAAAATTCCACTACATTTTCAGACTTGGACTTGCACAGTGGAAGGTAGTAATTAGATAAGACAGGTCCAGCATTCATATCAAATTTGCTAAAAGTCTTGGTCGTTTGTAGCTTATGACTCCATGGTCCATTTTTAACTATCTTAAAGACTTACCTTAGCCGCTTGCCGTAGATAAATTATTAATGGAAGTAGGGACGATTAGATGAACGCATGGAATGAGGGATTAAGTCATTTTAAGTCGACAGAGGTTTTCTTAGTCTGTTTCGCACGCCAAGATCTATATTTTTAAAAAATTGAACATGAAGTCAAATGTTTCAATATAGTGTCATCAAGAGATTGTTTTAAGCATCACTCCATTATGTAATGTCGTGTAGAACAAAGAGTTCAGCAAGAAGTAAGATAAATAATGTATTATAATATGTTTCATACTTGTCAAGAGTAAGAAAATGTGTCCAGCAGGAGAGCATTCGCCTTCAGCGTTGTCTGCACATGTATGACCTGCTCAACCAGAGGCTTACAAGCAGAAAATATTGCATCTCACCAAGACCTTTATTCATAAATTAATGACTGTGAATAAACTGATCAATTTGTATACAATTCTAGGATTACGAAGATTGCATGCCGTATTGAAAGACTGTTTTTCCTGGATTGCGATCCATCACAATTTTATAGAGCAAATAATTCAAGCCATTCATTAAAATTTGGAGCAGTTTTCTAACAATGGATTTACAGTTAAATACTTTACAGAAGTTTTTCTCAAGAGAGGCTTTCTTATTGAAACTCGGTACTGCAGTTCACTTCCATATGCCCGCTGATAAATTTATGGGTGTGATTATTGAAGTTTCATAAGATTTTCTCACAACGTTTCCACAACTTCTGACGGACGGATTAGAAGGACCATGAAGAGCTGCCCATTAAATTGCTTTTACGGATCAGTGTCATCGAGATGAACTCCTTCATTGCTAATAATTCTACTCATGGTGGGTTACGTTCTATGGAATGCCAAGTTATTATGCCAAACATAAACCATCTTGGAACACTTACAATAACTGTAGCATCTGGATTCTTGGTATGTCTAAGTCCGATGACAACAATTGCAAATGCTGCCCTTGCTTATGGTCTTTATAAGATTGGATCATTTCACATAGTGACAAACCGCTTCATCTTTGCAGCCGTCGTTGCAGACTTTCTAACTGGGCTAATTTTAGAACCACTGTGCTTTGCCTTGCTTATAAGTAAAACTTTATCCTCCAACTGTTTGATAGAAAAGGTCACGCAAAGCCTTGGAGTCTTCTTGATATCATTATCCGGGTGGAATCTCGTGATGGTGAGCTTTGATCGTTTTCTTCGCACTTCAACCAAGCCGATGTTAAACTCAATCCTCAGCCCGAAATCTTCGCCAATGTGTTTGATATTTTGTCTTATTACTTCGATTGCTTCAGCCTCAATGTCGCTGCTAATTGACCCATTTTACGTCACAGTTATAGCAGCTATTGTATATTCTGTTATGATATCTATTGTGCTGGTACTTTATGTATCTGTTATGGTAAAAGTGAAAACTCATGTAAATGCATCTCATAATAGACTAAAAAGGCAATCAAGGACAATGGTTGCCCTTGATCTAAAACTCAGCAGAAAAATCACCGTCAGTCTATCAACAATGTTTGGGGCCTTCCTTCCTTGCATTGTGACATCAATAATATTTACTTATTTTTCTTATCACGTACATACTAATTACGTGCATCCTAGTGTAAGTGTGGCACTCTTGTTTTCGTACATATTGATACTCTCGAGCTCCTTTGTCAATGCCATAATTTTTACGTACGGAAATGGGAGACTTGTTCGCCATTTAAGAAACGCTTTGTGCTTTTGGAGACTCGATAACGGCATCAGGCCACAAAAGACAGAGCAAAGACTGGCTGTAGTTAGGTCAAGAGAACCAGAAAATTCTATTAATGGAGGCTTAGAGCTTCAACATGTACCTTGAAATGTTGAATATAGTTACCTACAAACGCAACATTATGATGTCGATCCCAAATTGATATTCCAAGAACTATTTGTAAACTGTATACTTGTAGTCAAGACAGCATCGGAGGCACTCATAAATGTTGCAACACATCAAAGATCAGGTAAGAAGGGTATATTTGAAGTACATACTCTTATAGCGAACTAATTTTAATCAATTGGAGACATAATGGAGGCAGGAGGAATATGCGTTTTGGCTCCCCGTCGAAGAATGATCGATCAATTGTCAGAAATATCAAACCATAAGTGTGATCATCAAATGCAGGTTTATAAGGGGTTATAACGTATTTAGAACATGGAAAGACGCCTCTCAAAATTTTGACAATCTCTAAATTTGGAGTAAGACATTAGGCACGGATGATCCTTGTAAGATAAATAAATACTTATTATGCAAGGCGGTAAAACAGTAGTTTTTGCGACAGGAATGATAGAAGTTGCACATGTGCAATAAAAGGCTCGATGATCAACTTGAAACGGAGAAAAAAATATGCTGTTATTGTTTTACGTTCATTCTATTAAGTTCTACCCTCTTTCTAGTAGGCTTAGTCGTATACATGACTTTAAATAGGTTTGTTTTTCCTTTATTAAAGCTAAATACAAGAGCTCTTGAGAACCAATAAACTGCCTTTCAATACAGTTGGAATTATTTAGGTGTGAAAATAATTTTATCCCCTTTTTGTAGAGTATATACTATGCATCATGTTAAAATGTAGACTCATGAAGTTGGAAACGCCTCTTTTTTCCTGGATTAGTGCCTTGGATAGTTGTATTGACACCCTTTTTGGAGTCGCCAATGTTTCCACAGGATTCCAAAGATTATAGGGAGCCATAGTATGGGACAGATAAGTAATACCAGTTGAATCACAATAGATATTCTGATTCTTCGGTTGGGGAGTTTAAATTTTATGCAAATCTGCCACCACTTTTGCTAAAATAAAGTGCTAATGATGCCCAAGGTTAGGCAAAAGTAATCCTGATTGCTCTTAGTAAACTCTTAGAAGAACGAAATTTTTTGTCGACTTTACTACGGTAGACCCTTAATATTGTAAAAGATTTTCTATGGGTTTTCATTATATAGATACAGGAAAATAGGATACATTCTACATTGGGAAACATCGTACACTAACAAATAACACGTCTTCTGTTTTTAAGCAATAACTAATGTATACAGTTATAAAAATTCAAACGCTTGCATGTTGGTTGTGAAATACTTAATTTCTTAAATTCAACAAATCTTTGAGAATAGAGAATTCTATGCTATTGTTGTTCTGCTAAGAATTGATACAATCCCGTTTGTCCTCGTGTGTGTCTTCCCTTGTCGTGCTTCTCTACCCTCAGCACCTCCAACCAGGACAGTGACGGTTTTCGAATTCTAAAAACGAAAATTTCTCCTTTGAAAAACTTATCGCTTATTCTTTTTCTTTTAATCATGAACGAGCATAAATAAAGCGTTCTAATGATTTCTGCAGATGTTCGGTACTGTTTTATTGATGAAGATCAGAACTCGCGCAAGGTCATTAAACTCCTTCTGTTGGTACACAATTTTCTTTTCTTAATGAATCTCACGTAATTTAAAAGTAAATAAAAATAGACAACATAGGTTTCTTTAAATTAGAACAGAAGAGGCACTTAAGGATGGTATCCGGGAAATGGGATATTTTTCCCGAAATCCTAAGATTTTCTTTAGGCTGTGTATTTTATTAGACGATAATGGCTTTTAGAAATTTGCAATCTCCAACTGCTATCAACGGTCTTGTATAAAATTTCTTACTCTATTCAGCATATGGAGTTGTGCTCATATTGCTGTATTTGAGATATATATTTTTAGTTTCAGCTTCAGAATCTTCACCTAGTGCTCACTATTACATGCTTCTGTTTGGCAGTAGGTTTTAGAACTATTTTTGAGTAAGAAGCAGAGTATTCTTGTATTTGCTCTCCAAAATTCTTGAAGTATATAAATAGAAACGTATATGAATGGTACTATTGCAAAGAAAACGTATTCCCTTGGAAGTTAAATGTTCAACAAGGGCTATAATCTACAAGAAAATGAAATTGTATTTGCTAAAATAACGGTATAAATTCGTAGGTGTGTTGTTAGATTTAAGGAACATGTTGGACATCGCACAACATTTTATCACGTCAAGTGGAGGCTACAGATCTATGAATAATAGTAAATAAAGCATATTGTTGAACACACTACATTGTAAAATAGAGGAGGGCAAAATTTGATTTGGCTATTATGGAATGATATCGAATTATAATGAATGAAAAAGGTAATCTGATTGATAGACGTTCTCAGCTGGTTTCGAAATGCTATTTTGAAGCCGATAAACATAAATTCTCATAACATCGATTTTCAGTTGTGTGGTAATGTAGTTTGTAATACCACTGACATTTTGGAATGTCTTCGCACTCTATATAGTGTAGCAGGACGAGGAATCTGGGGCAAACTTTGTCTTTAGAGACCACCACTATGACGCAAAAAGTGCTGGGAAAAGAAAGGGCATCCACTTTTGGACCTATTAGTATTACAGCGGTATTATAACCTTCATACTAACTTCTCATACGTGGTTGCTCTCTTTCACTCCCAAACTGTGTAGAGGGTCTTGAGACATTTCACGAAGGTACCTTTCCACTTATATCATAATTTCTTCTTACTGATCCACATGATATTATAAAACCCCTTTAATCCTTTTCTTTTTTACCAATATACATATATATATATATGTATATTGGTATATTGGTATATATATATAGATAGATAGATTTATACAAATCAAAGGACTTGCAAAAGTTTACTGTCAGACTGAGGTAAACTTTTGCAAGTCCTTTGATTTGTATGATTGAACTCTACAGAAATGTATTGAGCACTCTCGCAACGGTATTCTTAAATCTATTTTTACTGTTTGGTATATATAGATTTATTTGGAAATAGATATCTAGACACATATATATGTATTTCTAAAATATCTTTATAAGCGTGGCACCTGAATCTCAAGAACTCAAATGCTCTCTTGTGGTTATGGGGATACCAATAAACAATGATGCAACACCATTGTGAGCTAGCTTTCCCTCTATTCTTATGAGCCATAGTTATTACAGCAAATAGTTCCTTGATAATCATTGATCATCACGTTCGCATCAATGCATGTGTGAGACTGAATAAGAGTTAAAGATGAATGTCCAGACATTCTCTTACGTCGGAGATTTTAGAAAGTAAATTCAATTAGATTTTATTTGAAATAGAGACACATTTCCTTTCAAAATCGTTGGAATGCTACATCTGTCCAGTGACATGCCAAAACACTATTTTAAACCTGTCGTTGGTTTGTGACTTCTTACGCATTTCAAGATTCACTGTCAAGAGGTCTTGCCTAGATCTACGAGCCTCTTGAAAATGAAGCGAAGCCAAGATGCGCAGTAAAGCAAATACATGTTAGCACTTCATAAGCTGATGAATGTATATTTCGAGCTCTCTCCTAAGAGTTTTGTGTCACTGTTTGGTATTCTAAATCCTCTTTTTGATGAAAGGATAAAAATTCAGTATATTGGGTAGGTAGGATTCCAATCCGTAGTGATGGAAACTTATCTATGGAATATCAAAACCACACTAAGATTTTAACGTTTGAGACTCTATAGCAGTAATAAAGGACATACTTCTAAGAGGTGCTACTTGATATTCAACGTATAAATCTGTACATTTAGAACAGATATTTCATGCATCACACGTTTCTGTCATCAGGTGTCATCCTGTTCTTCCCTTCATAGGCATGACTAGTTGTAATTGCTTGGATTCGCTCTTATCTTTTAACAGAATGGAAATGTGCATGTATGTATATTTGTGTTTATGTGTGTGTATTGTGAATGTATGTGTATGTGTGCATGTGTGTAAATATTTGTATGTGTGCATGTGTGTATATTGTGAATGTATGTGTATGTGTGTATATGTGTGTATGTATGTATGTGTGCATGTGTGAAGGTGTTGAAGGAAGTTTATTAGTTTGTGTCTATTGGCCTGTTTGTGTCTAAAATGTCTTAGATGGATAGAAATGTATGGTACATATTGCTTTGTGCCGTACGGTTTGTAATAGACATCCATCCATGTTTCATGGCTTTTATGTTGACCAATGTATCTTGCTATCGAGTTTATGTTGCATTCAATATTAAATTTAACTTTTTGTGGAATTTGTTTAATATTGAGTCTAAAGTTGTTGTGGAGAACAAGGGTTGCTCAACAAGTATGAAACAGGCATCGAACCAACTCATCCAATTTTTTTGGATGCATCTGGCAAAATTAGCATCCAACGTACACTACAAATGTTGTACAGTTTTAAGAAAACCTGTTGTAAGTGTTGATTGGTTGGGATGCATCCCCATTGCAGTGTCCTCGTTGCAGCATTCCCGTTTTAAATACACAGCTGCTATTTTCCAGTACAAATTTCAAGGAATCAATAACATATGTTGCGAAATCTTTCTTTCTTTAAAGCAGCGCCAATCCAACACTGTATCACTTGTATATTTCGAGCATGTGCGAAGTATTATTATGTATACTGGCCACAACCAAATACAGTTGATGTAGTGTGCTCATTAATTTTTCTCAGGCACCTATAAAGAAAATCATTAACTGTATTTAAGATAGCTCTTAATATGCTTGGTGAACAGTTTAGGTAAAATAGCTATGAAATTACTAGGTTCTCTTGGTGATGGATTTGGGTCCTGTCACTATTTGTGATTAATGTAATTCTTTGGGTACTAATAGTACAATGCACTTGGAGCTTTGTTCACTTAGGTCAGAGGCGTTAATTTAGTTTAGTGGATCTTTGGCAGGTTATAGAAATGGCTTGGGTTGTGACCAGGGGCCGAAAGGGCTTTGTCTTATGAATACGTGTATTCTCCTTTGTAATTCCATATCAAGGTTTGTTTTCTATTTGTGGATTTTGATTTGTATTGAGTAGAGATGTCGCAGAGATGGCAAGTTATACGTTTTCCATAATAATGACTGCTCATAACAACAACGCTGTCCACCATAACTGCTTCTTTTATGATTATCGACGTATTAATATGCTTCAGAGATATTGTACTAATTCGTACGTTGTTCCTCTTCATTAATCTGGTTGTTACACATAATATGAAATACAAATAATCTAATTTTAGGAGGGTTAAAAGTAGAAAGTGATTGGTTTGGTATGGTTTCCTGATCATGAAAATATTCTTCTAGCTTCAGCTTTTTATGTCCATTTTGAGCTCAGTGATACTTTGTGGGAGTTAACTTTAACATTTCTCAGCAATTAGAAAAGGGACTTAGTATATTTTTATTTGGTAAACTTAACTAATTCAGGTTGGTTATTTACCTTGTAATACTTTATGATAAATAATAGGAGAGCCCATTACCACACCATCTACTTGATCATAGAAAACATTATTGCATTCAAAATGGTTACCTTTAGATGGTAAACAAAGAAGCTAACCAAGCTGTTAATGAGTAAAACCATGAAAGTACGGAGATGAGCAAAAGCCCTATCCAAAATAAGCTCTATTTTTCGTCGAGCGGGATTTTGGTAAATAAAAATTTAACGTCGAAACTGTCCATGAAAATATCATCAGAACATAAATTACAGTGACGAAGATCTTGCCAGAAAAGCAAGTGTCCGTATTTGAGTAAGAGTTTAACATAAAAAGTGTGAGAACGGAGAAAATTTTTTTAGCAACATGGAAAGAGTAAGTTCCAATTGACGGTAATATAGGTCTGAGCTGTGTACCATCTTTATATACTTTCGAATGTCGATACGTAAGTCTAGGAAGAGAACCAAAAAGCCTCAGTTGTTCACACAAAGACAGAAACGACACCCTCGTTTTTGAGTTATAAGAGAAAATTCTGGACTCTAATTTCCCTTTGCAGAGTTACAAACTGAGGGCCTCAATTAAATATTTGCAATTTAGATGGATCACAAAAGATGTTTTCCATTTGAGACCGATAATCATCCAAATTAAGGATCACAACTCCGTTGCCCTAATCTGGCCTTATGATCATTATGTCACGGTTGCACCGTAAGGCTTTAAGAGTCCTAAATTCTAAGCCGGAAAGACGTGTCTGGGAGGAGCATAGGATTGATAATCTGTAAGTTCAGTATCTTTGAGTTTTTCTTGGACTGACTCTTCTGTGTGACAAGATTCTGGTTTAGAAAGTTTTGCCAAAACAAGCAGACAACAACAATGCTAAATACTTGACAGCATTGTACAAAAGCAATGAAATGACTGTAATTCATGCTGATTGTCACGGTGATCCGCACAAATGCAATACACCTTTCCAACTTCAAATCAAACAACATCAATCAACAAATTACATTACCGGACGAGAGAATTGTGTCGAGTTGAACGACGAATACTATGAATTGCGTTGATGCAAAGGTGTTTTCCCATGTAGTTCGTTGTAATTTTAGTCTTGAGTATCAAATATGATGCTGTTTGCGTCATTGTACTCTGAAACCTCTTGAGGCAGCTTAAGTTATTCATGTACGAGCGTCAGATTGGTAGAAAATCAAGAAATTACGGGTTACCTTTCGGTAAACTGTTGTATAGCTATATCTCGACCGTGATTTTTTACAAATTTTGACTTTCAAACTGGTAGGTGGAGCAAGAGACCAAATCTGGAACGGTGTATTGCCTGATTAAATCTTTGTTCACATATTTTTTGTGTATATCTTTACAATAGGAAAACATTCGATCGTAATTGTTTCTATGTTGATGACAAACCGACAAAATGAACGAGAATTGGAAATCTTACACTTGGAATGCAGCATATAATGTAGGAAGTAAAACGACTTTAACGGCTCTAAATTGGGGGGGGGGGGGATGAATTAGAGTCATGACTAAAATAAAAAACTTGCGTCTACAATCAATGATTGCTACCCTTCCCCTCCAAAGGTATTCAAGCCGAACACAAAATGTCATGGCACGGTAAATGTCAATACATCGTTCCAGCTTTAATCAAGCAACATAAAATTGACCAATCACATTACTGGACGAGAGAATTCTGGTACAAAATTTTCTTGCCTCCAAGTGTCTGTCAAGCAAAGCCAGATTTGAGCAGATGGTGTTGAGACTCTTGTATTTTCATCTATCTTATGAAGACGAAAGCGATTCCGTTCCACGATATTCCTAGTAACTAACAGAAATCGGGAGCTAAAGCTCATGGACAGAATTTGGGACACAATTAATTGAGGAGGGGGAACTATACATGCCAGTTTCAGGTAACCAGCGAACGAGGGTCGACAAAAACTCGTTCACCATGATTCAAAATGACTTGTCAAAAAAGCGTCAAAAAACTGACAGGGATCATCACTGTACACTTCTTTGTGAATAAAACAGTTATCAAGTAGGTACAAGATATCTTAGGATGTTTTACATGTCAACAGAACTTTCAAAGTGGGCTACTGGTAATCAACTAGCTTAAAGTCTTGTACGACTGTAGTTATTATCATACATTTTACCGAAGGCTCTGAATTCCCTCGGCTTTTTAATGGAGCTATTTGAAGCTAAACATAGTTTTATTAGAGTCCTCCCTGATGTGCTCATGCCTAGCTGACATAGTTTTTAAAAGCAGGTGAGATTTCGGTCACGGTGTCAAGAGTAGATTCATCCACAGCAAAATGATATGTTATGAGCACGAATTCTCTCAGCCTTGATTCACAACGCACGTAAGCTTATTAACAGCAAGGTTTTTGTTGATGATTCTATCAACATACTTTGTGAAAAATACACATTTTCCTGATATTTTGTATCTTTGTTTAGAATGTGTCCATCGCAAAGGCATTTGTTTTCTTATAGCCCTGGACCTCGCTTTGATATAGGCCTACAGTGAGCATGTTTCTCAGTAGCCAGATAAGAAGCACAACTAGCAAAGAACGAAAGTAGAGGGCTGCATGTTTATCGAAATAGTTTCCTTTCTTCTTATTGGGTTCAATCACGTATATATGTTTTTGGGAGATTCTGCACTTTTGTATCCTTTCGACTTTGGGGGGAAACATATGCTCGAGCGCACCTTGAGATGCAGTGCAGAACGGGTTAGTTTATCGCAACTGCGGTGTCTTCGAAGATTACCCTAATCACTTACAGTACGGTATCACGTCCTTACACTCATTAAAATCCTGTATTTTGTCTAGTTGACCGCTTGTGTTATTCTCAAATAGACTTATTTACTACATTGATATTGTTCATTGAGTTATAGCACTGGGATTTTCCCACGTACATCGTTTTAATTTTAGCCTTGAGTATCAAAAACTGATGATATCCGAGTACGTCTACTTTAAATTGTCATGAGGTTATTCATTTACGACCCTCTGACTGTTGGATAATCAAGAAATTACGTGTTTACTTTGCTGCAACCTCTCCGTATGGATATGTCTACACCTTGTTTGTTTAAAAATTTTGACTGACTTCCGGTCTTTGAAACTGGTAGGAGAAACAAAAGACTAAATTCAGAGCGGCGTATAGTTAAAAAGTTACCCTGACCTGATTTTATTATAACTTGACAGTTGTGTGATAATTTCTGTCGGCATCTGTACCAAACAAAAGGTAATTGATTCAGTTTTTAACACCTTTATGCAAATTAGTTTCATTTCGACCCTGTTTCTATTCCCAGTCATCAAGACACTAAGGAAACGTCATCGCCAAAGAGTGGTAACTTGTAATGGCAAATTATAAATTTTGCTGTATCTCTCTTTTACGTTAACAATTCGGAGACACATTTCACATTTCTCACGGAAGCATAAGGCTGAATTTTGCTAACTTTTAACAAGCTATAAAGGCGAAATCGGCTATTATTTGTCAGAAAGTGAAATTTAAGATTTGGACCGTGTTAGTATTGTTGTTTACATAGATCAACAGAGCACTGGAAGAATGAGAATGACACTAATGGAAAGCCAAATTACAGGTAAATAGTTAGTATTATAGATACTAAACTTGCTTCTATCTTAAGATCGAGTTCATCAAGAATTTGTACAATAGCCTCGACTCTTCTGCACAGTTCCCAGACAAGGAGGCGTCGACGTATATAAATTTTAAATGAATTTAGGGTCGATATTGTTCTAAAGTTTCAATGCAGAGGTAATTGATGATTTTTTATCTCCTCAAGGATTTCGATTGAGCTAACTTTTTATTTTTCAAAACGCGTTTTCAATATTGTTAAGCTCACGTCTCTGAGCTGGCCAGTGAAGGGCAGATATGCCACGAGGAATGATGTACATTCTGGTAAATCTTGATACTTGTGGCTTTGCATTATCTTGTTGAACAGTTCTTCTTCTATGGCCGTATATTTTTTAAACTCAATAATAGGTTGTCCTGTAGCATCGCACAGTAGGCATACTGTTCAGACTTAATGTTACAATCGCGAACAGCAAGTGTCCCTGGTCCAATCGGTTCAATACAACCCAAAACATAACTTGAGACATATTTGCAAATCGTTTTGGCATAAACTGGATACATTTAGTCTCAGAGCATTTATCTCCATAGTCAAGTCATACTGTCATCGCTGTTTAAGAAGCATCTATTTTCAGTAGCGAAAATGACCTTCTCCCAATCCAAAGGCAGCCATGACGAGAAAAAAGGACACCAATGTAACTTAATATAGTCTGCTCTTGGCAGAAATATACGACTGTCCTTTCTTCTGATAGCTACGTATGTCATATTTATGTAACACTCTTCTTATAAATTGGATGTTGTACCTTATCACAGTTGATGTTGGTTTATATTGTTTGGATATTTTCACATCGACTTACAACAGATGCGTCTCGCAGGTCTAGCAGTTAAATTCATTGGTCATCCACATCTGCGATCTTCCTAAACTGAGCCCCTATTTAAATACGAGTTATTAGTTTTGTGAACCTTTGAAGAGCTGCATTATGGCTCCAATTTTCATATACGAACAGCCAATTTCCCTAAGAATTATTTACACCCAGCCGATTATCGTATGAATATTCTCTTCGCTCTGCATGGCATATTGTAGCACCTAAAAATTATGATCTTTCACGCAAAAAAGGATAACATTTATGGAATGTGTTTAATGAAGCTTCAAAGTTTTCTTTGGTTGCAGTTTTAGAAAATCCTGGTTTTATTTTGGCGCGAAATTCTTTCAGTTAAACTTGCTGACACTTTTCACTGTTTAACCAGGCGCCATTTTTGTTGCTTATGCTCAAATACTTTTGGGAGAAAAGTGTAGGGCCTACAATAGCTTTCATCTCATAAAAATCTCGTCATAAAGACCCATGTTACTACGATGGCTACTGAGATGTAGTACAGATTCTTCCCATGTTATGATAAAAGACACGGTTGGTTCAAGACTCCACGGGTAGTGACTAGGCCTACTGCTGTGCGCCATCTTCAAATTACTCAGTGCTAATCTGAATATCCAGCTTTCCAGTGTCTACTTTGAAGCTGTAAAACGGAACTGCGTAGCTAGAATACACGTGTGGAAAGGAACTTAACAAAGTTTTGAAAGACAACGCGCATTTAGTGGCTCATGTAAGAAGGGTACTAGTTGTTACTTAAAATGTGATCCAACGGACAGTTATCTTTCCTTGCCACGTCGTAGCGTTTATTAACGATGTTTCCTTTCATTTTGTCCACAAGTGTTTTCTTAAGTTACAAGAGATACTAGAGAAAAATGAAAATGTCACGACTGACACTGGAACTGGGTCCCTAGCAATCATGACGTGCTGGTCTGCTAACTGAGACATGCGAAAACATAGTTTACTTTTCTTTAGTCATCTATGGTAGGCCACTATTCATTTGCAGCATATACATAGCATGTCATTTGTGGCTCTTATACTGGTTTAAATAAGTACGCAAATTTAGGGTGCTATTCCATCCGTAAGTTACATTTTCCCTCTCTTTTTGAAAGTTCTCCTGATTTTCTCCGAGTTTATTATTGTCCCCTACGGTTTTCTGAAGTGCCTGAAAGACTTTAAGAAGATCAGTGGTAATCTCCTTCACTCTTGGATATTCCAGTAGATCTTTTTCACTTTTTATTTCTCTAACAATTTCTACTAACTTTCGTTGGTTGCTTTAGATCCACGTTTTGCAACGTCTGTAATCAGAGACAGTTAGCATTAAAATTCTTCTATGCGATGCTCATAAACATACATATCTTGCATGTCTATACTATTTTGTGACGAGTCTTTTGGGCAATACCAACTTTGTACATTTCAACCAATGAGTCTAAAGGAAAAGAGAAATAAATGTAGCCGATGAATAGTATGTCTCGCGAGCTTCTGACCACTGAAGATTTAAGATGGGCTCTCAAGATGACTCAGCGTTAGAGTGAAATACCTGACCGCTCTAGTTATTGGGGTGACCCTGTGGGCGTTAGCAGCTTACTTTATTGGGGTGAGGTCTTGATAGCGTTATCAACTTCCCTACTTGGATGGATTTCTGAAGACAGCGCTTTACAAGAATATCACAATAAGCTTAGTGAGGCTTTCAAGACGAGGCTCGTGATGGAAATCACGTTCATGTCTACTAGTGTTGTCTATTTGATACGCAGTAAGGTACCCTATGTTGGTTTGGGATTTTTAAAAATAATTTCAAAACAGTTTAAATACTTGTAAAATACTTTAAGTTCCTATAGGCAGGTTTCATAAGACTTAAAAATTTGTTAAAGAATTAGTTCGTTTAGAAAGGGCTAGTGTAACCTATTTACTGTTTATCTTTTTTTAGTATCTAAATGTCTCCTTAACAGCATTTTAGAGTGTCTTTCGTAAGTTACCAATTAAGGTCTTGTCACGCGTGTTTTAAGGCAGAAGAATTTATTGAATTAAATTTTACTTTGCAAGTATACAGCAGTAACGGACGACTGCACGGGTGCTAGACGAAGAACATTAAATTCTGAAAGCTCGCCATGAACTAGAGCCAATTTATTCTGAAGCTTCTAAAACTCTTCGGAGTCTAAGGAACGTCAGCAGACAGGACGTGAAACTGGTAACTGCGGTATTTCGCTTTTCCTTTTTTATCATTGCTTAATAGTATATATATATCTGATCTGATAAATGATCCTTGGTGAATGCCACATGTTGTTTTTGACTTCTTTGAGAGTGTCTGACGGAAGGAGACGCCTTTCTACCTGATTAAAAGGTAAGAAGCAAACCACTGAAGATCAAGTCCTTTAATTCCAAAGCTAGTTTTCATACGGTTTAAAAGAACGTTATAGTCTACTGTACCGAATGCAGAACTTAGATGAAGTAGTACGAAGAAAGTAACTCGTTAAGAGTTCATGTTTGTGAGAATATCGTTTTGGACTTTCAGTAATGCCGCTTCAGGGACATTCGCGATATGCTGATTGTAGTACTGGATATAGATCATACTCTATCATGTATGCAAGCATTTACTTATCTAAAGCACATTCCGTTAACTTGGAAACAAATAAAATGTTTCTGATAGGTCTAAAATTTAGAACAAGGTGTTTTAATAGTGCGGTACCACTGCCTGCCTTCCTTTTATCAGGAAATCTTCCAGATGTTAATGAGTAGGTGATCATACGAGTAATGACAGGGATGAGTGCATCAAAGCAAGTTATGACAAGTGACATTGGTGCAGGGTCAAGTGGGCCGGTTTTCTTTGCAGTATCTCTAAGAAGACTGAGAACTTCCTCTGCACTAAGGGGATTAAAGGCATGAAGGGACTTTTCATGACAAGTATGTTTTGTATCAGGTTTTACAGCTGTTACAGCACTGTTCCCTGGTGCTCCGATTTCCGTGAGAATGTTTTCTATTTTGTTGCAAGATAATGACCGATGCCACTTACTAAGGAAGAGTTGTCGATCTTGTCAGCAAATGATTGCTATTCTTATACGACTAGTACCATGACAGACTTGCTCCATATGCTGTGGATTCAAGAAGTAGTTCCAAAAAGCAGATATTACCATATCACATGTACAAGCTACTCAAGGCCAGGGGTATCATGAAGTGCCATCCCCCTTAGTTGTGCAGGAGTTTGTGATATGAAAAATGTATTATGTAAGAAAAACGTAGTCCGTTATGCATCAATCTACTTTAGAGTAGATGACATTGAAATGCTGCTTCTGAGAAACCATGGTACATGCAATAAGTGACTTATCACTAACTGACCAGACCAGACTCAAATAAAATGATCCCTTCTAGTCATAGAATTTATCACCACAATGTTTGTCTGTTCAGTCGCCTTACGCTCACCTATTTCTTTTTCTTCTCAAGTCTTTTCAGCGGGAACTTATACCATAAATGACCGAATAAGCGCCCGGGGCGCTTATTTAAAAATTTCATCTGTGAGGGAGGCGCTTATTCGGCAGGGGCGCTTATTCGGCAGGGGCGCTTATTTAAGCAGGGGCGCTTATTAAATTTTC